>JAOBRF011212663.1:0-12841 GCA_027575005.1 Sphenopus marsupialis | reverse complement strand
TGAATATCGCTAAACTTCAGTATTCTGAAAGAATAGAGAACTAACGATTACTCGTGAAATATTAATTCTTTGTATTATCAGGATGATTTTAAAATGCATTGAATTTCATTGATCTTGTGAAGAATTAACAAAACATCAGACAGGTTTTAAGACAATCAAGTGCAGTGCTACGAATCACTTGGACAATAGAAATTCAAATATAAATTAAGTTGGCACAGCATTGGTTAGATGTTTTCAACTTTTGTTAAGGTTATAAATAAAGCTCTTCAACAGTTGCTCGTCTGGAAACGATAAACACTCGTATTGCATTCTATTGCAATTCCTTATTTATTGTTACTTGAACCTTTTGATTTCATTTTTACACGCGAGCAATTTCAGCTTGAATGCATTTTTTCAGCTTGAACGCTTTTATTCTTCAAACTTCATTTTGTTGCTTTCAAGTTTCCGTCTGACATTAAGAAAAAGCCTTTTAATGCAAGCCTCTAATTTTGTCATTGCTTCGGGCCAGCCGGACGTTTGTAATTTGGTCTTTTATAAATTCTGCCTCTTTAGGCGATTAGCATGGCACTTTTGAGTTTGTAGAGAATGCCCCTTTTAAGTTTGTAATGACGAAAATCTGTCATTATGCTTTTAATCTTTTAAAGCGATTTCAAATAGTTTGTCTTCCATTGTCCTAAACGGACGCACATTTTGTGAAGTGAAAGGAAGGCCCATTCATCGCATTCAGTCAAATAAAGAAAGTTTAGGGGTGTATTGTTAAGGCGAGCTCTTTAAGTGTATCATTGTTAAGCTGTAAACATAGGTGGTCAAAGTTGAATACTATGTTGAGATTCGACTATTTTGAGCTTGTTCATTAGTGGACTATTCTGTTTCCTTATCGCATTTGGTTGTGACAGCCTTTTGAAGTTGAACATCTCATAGAGAGCGCTATAAAGCACTCGCTGTGGTAGAATATTTTCTACGTTCGGCGGACATGTACATTGAAACCGTTTCTTTAGTCTTGAAATTCTGCGTATGTTTGGTTAGGAACTGCTTGGCGTTCGTGGACTCCACAATACACTCCAACTGTCAGACATACGTAAGTTTTTGCGCATAAATTAATGTCATCCACAGCGGTTCTATGCTTGTCGACAAATGACACATTTCTGACGAAGATACAACCGAAATATTCTGTAATACGCAAAATTTAGTTTTGTTGTGTTTGATGGCATCACAGATTAAACCGCAAAGCACAATATTTCTCTGGGGGCGTTCATTAATTTTCTCGAAACTTAGAGAAAAATATCAACTTTCGTGAAAGCTTAAGTGCGTCAAAGACTATTTGAAACATAACCGAAAAGCAACATTCGAATCGATCTGTTTTAAAACCTTAAAATTTGGAAAGAATAGCAAATTTGATCCATTAATAAGGTTTAATGAAGATTAGTTAGGTTTTATTTTCATCTATATTTTCAGTGAATCGATTTTTTTTCCGAAATGGTGTGATTTAAAACAAACCTTTCCGTGTAGAATATTATGTTACTTAAATCTGTTGCGGTTCTTAAAAAGAATGGTGTTTTTCCTGTGTTTATTTTTATCTGATACTTTTCCGCTGTTCAAATAAACTCGGTTAGAAATGCGTCACAGCGAAAGAGTTCTACGTAAATCGGTGCATATCAACATTTCCGCCGTTTCGGTTAGAGTGAAAAACCCGCCAACTTCCTAAGACTATTCAATAATAATTTTAAATTAAAAATAACAAATTTTCACGAAAATTCGCGACTTCTTGTTTTGTTTAATTTGCTCTTCAAAAGGAGAAAAGTAGATGGCCATTTATAGAGTTTGAATCTCTGAGAGACAACTTGGTTTTTAGCATGATAGTCAAAATATTACACGATGTCTTTATATCCGTTTTGAAGTAGCGGCGAGTTGAAGACGCGTGTCGAAACAACAAACTTAAAGCATAAATTTACTTTTTAACTATCGGAAAACGATAATACTATTAGAAGTCAGAGGTTTTGATAACTCAATTCAAAAGAAGTGAAACTTCAGATAAATTTCGTCGACGTCAGTTTTTGGGTTTAAATTTGCTCAGTTGTTCAGTGTATTATTGCGAAAAATGTAAAACCGGCTCTGCTATTCGTTTTATTTACAGTTTCATAGGCAAGTAAGTCGCTCTATTTAAATATTTTTTATTTGATAATGAAAAGCAAGTGCAGTCGTATGGAAATCGGTAACAGCAGTTGCAAGAATGGAAAACACACAATTAAAAGAAAAACTAGAAAAGTTTCTGCTAACATGGCAAATGACATTTCGTTAACTGATGTATAATTTTATGACCTGGGCTGAAAGAATTCAACGTCTTATTTTTAAAATTTTAATTTATAAAAAGCCCTATCATTTTAATTTACGAGTTCGTGTTTTGTGTTGGGTGACGTATCGTTTTGCTCCATGTCCTGAGGCGAATACTTTGACCTGAGCAAATAAATATAAACAAAAGTATCCTTTCAGTGGAATCGAATTTCTAAGCTTAAAATTAAACGAAAACTGTAGGTCTTGCAATGTTACGAACCGTAGTTAACTTGGATGTTTTCTTTCGCCATGTTTAATGCGATGAACTTTGAGTCAAAATAATTTTCATGAAATTTTGTAATAAATTCGCGGATTAATCAAAGGACTTAAATTTGAGATTACAGTAATGATATTTGACATAGGGTTTAATATCGGGATTTGTCGTTTAATTTAACGGGAATTTATTTCTTGCGGGAAGGTACTTTAATGACGGGAGTTTTCATTGTGTGCGAATTGTTGAAGTTTGTTTTACTGCAAGTTAATTGATAGCGGTTTGCAGTGTTTTCAATATTTCCGTATGTAATTTCCTCCCTCAAAGATTTGTTTCTGACAACTTTACAAGCACTCAGTGTCTGCTGTAAATAGATATTGCTAGATATGTTGATGAAATTCTAAAAAACTTCAGGTACAAGGAACAAAATTAACTCAACGCCCCTGGAATGGTTGCGACAATTGTGCCGCGTATTTGAATTAAATTGTAATGACATTTTCTTATTTGCAGATTCGAAGCGGCCCCTTTAAGGAAAAACTTTCCGAATCAAGTTGAAACCGATAATTTTAAACAAATATTTTTTGTTTCAGCTTATCGTCTTCTGAGTTTTTTTTACAGCTACCAAATTCTGTATAATACATTTTGTTCAAAGATGCTCCATGTTTTCTGGTGGTCTTGGTACATTCAGTGAACCGACGTTTCGCAGCTGTTTGAATCAATTTGTGACCGCTTTCGGTATCTTTATAGTACTTCCAACTAAAATCATATTGATTTGTGTTATTTCACGGAAGAGAATTCGTATTTCTTTTTCTGTAGTTAGTCCATTCAGTATTTAATAAGGCTATAGAAACTTTAAATGGTAAAACACGAAAAAGATCCCGTCAGTTTAACAACGCTTGCAATATTTCGTCCTTTTCATGCTTTTTATTAAATTCAGAGTTTGGCAATTCTTAAAAATAATTTCTCATGTTTTAAAAGATTTCTGCGAAGGAATCTTAGAGATTTTTCGATATTATTTTGTTTTCATTTAAAATATGAATTCTATACCTTTCAGAAATGGTAGTTTATGAATCTGAAATAGGATTTTCAATATTGTTCAAGTGGCAATTCATTTGCAGTCTTGAAAGTTTAATTCTTCAACTAAACAAACGAGCGCGTAAATTTGTGAGATGCAGGATTTGTGTGATATTTTATTGAACTAGTAAACATAGAATCAAAGATTTACGTTTTATGGTAAATTAGTTCTTTTTTTTGTAGAAAGCAATTTTTAATTAATTTCTTGAAACGGCGAAGGTTTTTGCAAAGTTTACACAGATGCAGATTTATCCAAGCTTTGTTTCGACTTCAAAGTATAATCACACAAGCGAGGTCGCTAAGGCCACGAAAAACCTATTGCCGGTGGACAAGAGAATTTGAGTTTGTCTGTGAAAAAGATCGATTCTTCGAGTTGCCCTTAAACCCAATTAGTTGAATTTTTGTTTTTCCTCTTCGTAAATCGGAGACATGCCCAAAAAATATTTAAAACAATTTTGAAGCGTAACTGTAAATGTTGGCAAACGTTTTGGAACTTCCATCCGCTTTTTAAAACATCCACCAGCATTGGGAATTGAGCATTAAAAATCAAGAAATTTCAACAACTCGAAAATGAATGCAAGAAATTTAACTTAACGGGATGTTACTTGCAGCTCAATTGAAGTCGGTTTGTCATTTCATTTTTTAAATATTTGTTTATTTTCTGGTTTTCATTCCGGCTTACAATCGATGGAGTTTTGAAGTTTTAACTCGTGAGGAAAAAACACTAAGTTTTTGTCTTTCACTTTTCCCATGAAAAGTTGGCCGTTTTAAATTTAAATCTAAAGTTCTCAATTACTGGATAATGTCGTTCGTTAAATAACAGTCAGTCATGAATGAGAGATGTCCCACTTCAATCGCGAAGCTTCAATTCATGCCAAAGTAAAGTTTTGCCACTCGAGTCTTGGATATTTGCCAATTTGGATACAAAACTCAGAACACAGGAGGCAGAAGAAACCGTTGACTGCCACTTTTAAATCATTATTTATTTTTGGTAAAGTAGAATCAAAACTGGCTCTGGGTATTTTTGAATAATTTTTTTAACAGTCAATAAAATGTTTATCAATTGAATCGCTGTTGTTGCACTGTTCAAGTATAGGTTTTTTTTTCCTTCAAGACGAAAGCTTTCACTTCATCTGTTTTTTTCATATACCATCTTGTACTGTAATTGCTGAAATATTCTTTTAGAGAAATGGAGACAAATTTATTTTCAATTTCTGCATTTTGAACACAACCTGTAATTAGTGTATTTTGCATATTCGTCCGATATCTGATTTAAATGAGGCTGAAATTGGTTTCCTTCGTTTGGCGAGTATATTTCATCTGCAGAATTTGCTTTGTCGCAATCAAGTATGACCATACAGTACGAAAATTGCAAAGTGTTAACTTACAAATTTATAAGCCAAAAATAAACAAGCACTCTTTCATTTAAGGTGTTGAGCTGTAAATATAATGTTGAGTTATTTTCCTCACTGGAAACTAAATTAAAAAGTGTTTTCGTTTTTGTAGAATGCACGTTTTGCTAAAGAATTTATCGTGATTTCCTGTGTTGGAGAAAGAACTTCTCCATTGAAAATTAAAGATTAGTGGTGATTTTTAAGCGCGACGCAATTAAGTATGCAGAGTTTCGATAAAAACAGATGTGTCAGTTTTGAAGACAAGTGGTGAAACTTTATTGAATTTAAATAACTTTTCTCAGTTTATCAGATCCAAAACAGGGTTGTTAAATTTTCCGACAAAATTCTTTTTGTAGTTTGAAAAGACTTTGCAGCAGGTGACAGCATAATTTGTCGAGCAGAGAAGCTCAGAAATTTAACTTTCGTAAAACATTACACGATAACTTTTTGATTTTCGTATTATAAATGCATAGTCTTTGCAATATAATTTTCATTTTTGGAAAAGTGCGATAGCCTGTGGTTTACTCAAGTACTACTCCAACCACCTGAAATGAATCGAGCGAAAATTTTCTCAAGATGTTATCAAGTGTTGACTTTTATTCTCACGTTTTAATCAAGATTTTTCAGCCATTTACAAATGACTAAGTATCCGTCATATTCTTCAGTCAAATTTGAATCATGAATGAGTAAAAGTTACCGATTCATCTAAAGACTAAATTTAACATTTGGAGGCTTTTCGAAACCAGCACCGTTTCAATCGCAGTTGAATGAAAGACTCATTATTCGTGTGTTTGCTTATAATATTTTTGACAATAGCTTGCTTTCGGTGTAATCTCTTATTTCTTTATTTTTAGCGATTGTTTCTCACAAAACGGAGTTAATCTTGTTCGATACTTTTCGATTTCAAATTTTGTCATACTCAAACGTGGAAAGTTGAGTTTAAAATGACTTTTTTCTCGTTATTTTCAGCACGTTAGAACGAAGTTACCATGTGAAAGCGTGTTGTAAATGAGGCCAAATGTTGCTTTAAACTCGCGCCATGCTATTTTTCTTTATACTCAAAAAGACACTTCGCATTTAATAGTTGTGAGGATTTTACACTACACATATCGGTTAAAAAATAGGTTTTGTAAGGACTAAGGTGTTGTTTGTTGATAAGCATAGATACAGTCAAGACACATACACTGTCTATAAACTGCATCATTAGTAAAATGAAAAAGTGAGTTCGTTGATTTGATCTCATAAAGGAATTGTCAGTGTCAGTGACTCTAGACTGAAAGTAACCATCTTTTTGTACTGTTACTATTTAGTTAGCATCAGTGTAATTATACTGAATGTTGTGTTTATATCGATAAGAGAATCAGATATTATTTTACTAGTTTTCTTATCTTTGAAGTATTTGTTTACTGTTAATTGAAATAAAGTTCGCGTTGTACAGCCATTTTCCGCAGTAATTTCCATCCGAAGATTTTAAGAGCAGTTGAGGATTATTTCTATGTTCAGTTTGCAAAGCTCTCTAGCCGAAAAAAAAACACTGCTGACTGCCTTTTCTTTTGTTTGACTGTTTAATCTTTACCGCTCAGCGATACAATACTTTTGGAGACTTTCAGGTTATATAATTTCGTTTTTCACGCTGTTTCTTTTCTGTGGTGTGTTTTCTACCGTTTTACAATTTACACAAGTGCATTGAGATTTGTGTTTTTGTTGTTTTGAAAGGGTTTTATCCGAAGTGATGCGATCAAACATCAATATTTTGATTCCAGTGACCAAGCAGTTTGTTTTATATAAATTGAACCATTCAAAGAAGTTACTTTCGGTGAAGTAAACACGACATAATAGAGCCATATATTGGTTTTGATAGAAAACCAGTTTAACTGAAATATCTGCTTCATAGAAACGCGACTGTTACCAAATGCCGAAATGGGGAAACTTAAGTAAAGCTTCTTGAAAAAATAAGTTTTGTAATGGCATCAATACACTTGAAATACTTAGAAAGAAGATTACAATTCACCCTTAGAATCGAAAATTCTGATTTCTCTATGAGACACCACTGTTAAGCATTTTGCGACTTTCTCGTCAAGGGTGAAAATTTGAACCGAGTCAGTCATATTATAATTAGTAATGTATAGTTTCAAATTAATCGTCTAATCGCGAAGGGCTCTCTGAATTGAATTTATTGCGTCAGTTGCTTTGGGTATATGGAGGGTGAATGATCGTTGATTTTTTAATTGAACTCGGGAATCGATAGTTTTGGTATAAAAACGATGTACTTTAATTTACTAGTGTTAGTAATTCCCTGTTTTGTTCATATCACTTTTGAGTAACTTCCAAAATGTTATTTTTCTTCTTGCTGCCTGAGTTTACTAATTATATTGTACTTAACATTTAATGAGCAGTTGGATTTTGTTGTTTTGATCATTCAGTCTGTTCTACAGGCTTCTGCTGATAAGGCGACACAGCTGTTTGACGTCTGTGACAAATGAAAAAAAATTCTTCACGAGTTATGTTTCCCAATTCTTTGAGTTTATCAGACGATCAGAAAAGGCCTTTTCTAAGGTTGAAGTTTTTTTCATAAATGTCAGATATAGCTTTTTGGATAAAGCTAAAAAGGGAAATTGTCGAATATTTTTATTAATGGAAAGTGTATTTCCATGCCAATCTACTTTTAATTAATTTTAAAATTTGCTCTTTTCAACTAAAGTGAAATTTGTCGAACATCGTTCATTTATCTAAGTGTTTCATGTTTTTAAAGTGACTTTTTTGTTTTGGTCGTATTTGTGAAATGTAAGTCGTTTCGCCGCCGTTGTTAATATTCGCTAATGACAATTTCTGAATATACCACCCAGTGAAAACTTGATGCGAAATCTGAAAAGCCAAAAGGTCATGCAGTTATACAAAACCTAAAGAGAAACCTCTCGTTCTTTTCTGCTCTCTTGGTTTTGATTTTACAAACTACTTTTTTTAAACGGAGATATTTTTTATGTAAGTTACGTTGTTAAAATTAAACTTTATTCCCCATATTTTTAAAAATTCGTGTGCGACAAAGATGGGTAACAGATTATTGTAAATTTTTCCGAAGTTGACCTTGCGAAGTTGTATATTTTGGAAGATTAATTTTCCCGTGGCGAGCCAGTGAAACTGCACGAAAAAAGATTCAGTTTGCATTTGTCTGCGTTGTCTTTCATTTCAGTCCGTTTGTTTACACAGCCTTCAAGAAGAATATTTTAAAATCTGACTAAATACACGCAATTCGGTGGTTTCCAACACGAAGTCTAAATATTCTACAGCATGTTTGGATGTGAGTTTGCTAAGGCCTGACATGTACAAATGGCGCATGTAATCAAAATTTTACATTCTCCATTTGGTTACGTTTTCACCTGCTTTTTTAAAACACAAGCTTTCTCGTAAATTAATGGATTTTGCTGTTAAGATACCGCGTTTCCCACAATGAACAAATCAAGTTTATTTCATTTTGAATATATTTGAATGAGAACTAGAAGCGGTGTGTTGAATAAAATCTTAATATCCACTTCTTAGTTTCAATGATGTCCGAAGACAACCAGTCTGAAATTTCGCTGCAGTTGCCTTTTCACGCCGAGCTAATTTAGAGCTCATATAGAAAACCTGCGAAGAAAGACAACACTCAAAATTAGCATTTCCATAGCATTTTCGAAGAACGAATTAATATGCTTTCTTCTGAAACCTAATTAAATACGCATGCTTTTTCGCTGAAATGCGTTTCGAATTTCCGTTTTGCTAACGCGGGTGAACAGTTACTTAGCTTGAAAGGGATATTATTTTCACACTTTTCGTCAAATTAGCGCATCGGATTTGTGTACAGATCGGTTATTCGAAGAAAAGAAAAACATTCACTGATAGCGATGCACCTTCCATTACAACGCCTGTATCACTTCGCTGTTAATGTGTTGAACTTTTGCAGGAAGTTCCATCAAATTAGCGGCTTTCGCTCTAGTCCAAGCAAAATCCTTTTCTTTTGTTTTGTTTTTCGCTGTTGTCGCCCAAAAGATTTTCTTCAATGCCTTTTGCCCGCCCAAAAATTTGTTTATCTGTGGTTTGTTTGCGAAAACGTTGTTCACTTGGGTGTTGTGCTCGATGGGTTTTCACGTAACATAAAGCCGCGATAGTTTTGCCCTTGTAACAAGCTCAATTGAGAAATCGAAAATATAAAGAAAGCTGTTTCATAAACGATAAATGACAATGTAAACCTCGCCTTAATTGTTGGCTTTTATTTCGTCTATGTTTGATGCATTGCTTGGTTGATTTGATTTCAATGGAGCCACAGATAGCTTTCAAAATGTTCTTATCCCATCAATACTTCCACAAACCAGACGCGTCATTCTTTTAGTTCAGTTTCAAAAGATGTTTATATTTAAGTGTAATGAGAAGTGTTTGACTATCATTGACTACAGACCGACCTTTTCAAGAGCGAATTATAAAGCAGTTATTTTCTGTGTTGAAACTTTAAGTTATTTGTGGGTTTGAATATGACAAACCACATAATACATACTGTCGGGAAGGATTACAAGACTGTGTTTAATGACTTTAAACTACGAACAGACTTGACACTGTTTTTACACAGAAAATTTTCATTGCCAATCTTTATTCCTATCGTTTATTTTCTCCTTCGACCAGAAATTTTGATTTAGATAAAAGCGAACTACACTGATTTTCGATTTGAAGCTGCGTCCTGTCTGTGAACGCAGGATATTCCAGCAAAACTCTAAAGTTGATTCCTACAACAACATGTATATAATGTACGTTATCCTAGGCAAAACCTTTTGGTTGTGAGCGAACCTAGAGTAACCGTTCTCATTATTAATTAATTTGCGGAGCAGTTATGGTGGGCGGGAGAAGAGTGAATCTAATTTAGAGCTTGTGATGACAGAAGCAAGTTTGCCAATGATTGGTATCGCCTCTCAGATCTGAGCGTTATTTACATCATGGCGGGGGGTAGAACATCTTTGGTGGTCCCTGATCTGTCAGTTGACAATTTAGTAATGAAGTGCTAAACTTTTCACGCTGGCCAGTTTCCTCTTTATTACAAATTCGCGGGAAATTTGCTGATTTCCGCTAAAATTTTGTAAATAACAAATGTATGGGACGACCTTGCTTTGATCTTCAGCTCAGCGCGAGATGGCGACAGAAAAATCGTCTTGTTTAAGTCATGCTAAAAATCAATAAAATGTTACTCCTTCCCGATTCTAACAATCGAGAACCAAAATCAAAATGTCAGATACAAAAAGATCTGTTAGGATCATATTTTATTTCGGCGGCTGCAGTTTTAAATTTTCGGAGTTGGCTCCCTCATTTAGCAAAAGAGTTGATGAAAAGTTTACACAGTAAAAATGTTAATTGAGATCGTTTTTAAGACTGCACGTGTGAGTTCTTCTGTGACCGCGTGTAATATATGCGCATCAGTGGGCAGATTTTTTCATAAACATAAAGCTTATGGTGTATTTTAATTCTCTTTGTAGGTCCTGTATCTGGATGACTTCGTCGTCCTCGACGTAAGACGTACACTGCTGCTACTGCATAAACATTTCACGGCAGTGTGAGTTGTTTGTGGACCTACCGCTGCCATACTCCGTGAGATGAAAGCTGTGTTTTTTATTAATTTCATGGGAATTAAAAACTCTCCCAGTTGTCAAGAAACGAACTGAGTGAAATTAGTTTAAGGAGTACACAGCAAACTCTTTTAACGAGAATCTTAATTTAACTTAAGTTCCGCAATGAAGTCTGAAGTTTGTTCAATCTTGACAGACAATTAATACGTAGTGATTTCCTAACATGCTTTATCTTCGCGGAACCTTTTTTCAATCGCCGTTCGCGTTTATTTTTGTATTCGTACACAAGGGAGTTTGTATTTTGTTTAGGTAGATATTAGCATATGATATTAACACCTTTTCTGGTCTCAAAATTCTTTCTGTTGCTACCGAAAAACATTGAACCTTACCGGCGTTGTGGGCGGTTTTTCTGACAACTTCGGTGTTACTAATATTTTTGTTGCAATATTGTGTGAAATTCTGTTCAGAAAATACTGTTTGTCCGAGTTTGAAGTTAACAAACATAGATTTCGAAACCTCAGCAATGACAGCATTGCAATTTATGTTCAAACTTTGATAGAGTTTACATAGAATACGTTGGCTAAACAACATCGTAGAAATTAATTTTCCAAGTTACTGTAGATATCTGTGGTTTCTGGTTTTAGAGGCAAGTTAAGACCGTTATGGTCTTTTTGTAATTCGGAAACAGTTCATTGGATCGAGATTTTAGTCGAAAAATTGTGCCAGCGTTGATTTCAAGAACTTCTAATTATTTTGGCGCGCTTGTTGTTAATTAGCACATCTTGACCGTGCGACCAATCGGCGCTAAAATGTGACTAATTAGCTCTCTGGTTGCCACGGAAACAGCTTAATGACAATACAGAATGAGTATGTTCGTTACAGTCAGGTGACTTTCCACGTGCATTCAACGTCAATTTTTGCCGCCAGCGTGCAAGCACCTGCGCGAGCGAGCCAATTTTCATCAGTACCCTGGTGACAGGTCATTTCCTTAGGCTCTGGTGATTACGGATTAATTGAAACAGCTGACTACACCAAAGATAGATTTGATTTGCCGAATAGTTGATAAGATCTCGGAATCAAAACGGCCGAACCCGCCCCTTTTCATAACTTCGCCAACCAGCTGTCATCTCTAGTCGTCACTGTCAATCATTTGTCACAAGTAACGCACCTAAAGGCCTATCCATCAGACCTGTCAGTAAGAGGCCGCTGATTGGTTAGCATAACTTGGTTCGCGGGCTATCGATCAATAACACATGGAATCGAGTTGGTGAGAGTCAAAAATAACGTGTGGTCTTAAGGTCAGCAAGAATAGGAATTAACGGCACGGCGCTACGCTACTACCACACTTTTATTTTCCAACTTCCACTCGGAGGAACACCGATTTTGGGAAGAATTTTTTCCGTTGATTTAAGTAATGTCTGCTCCAACAGCAATCTCTCCTTCGCCGAATACGGCCACTAACAACAACAATGTCAGCGATAAATGCTGTGATCGAGTTAAGCGACCTATGAATGCTTTCATGGTGTGGAGTCGAGAGAGGAGAAGAAAAATGGCCCAAGAGCATCCGAAAATGCATAACTCCGAGATAAGTAAAAGGTTAGGATTGGAATGGA
Organism: Sphenopus marsupialis; assembly: GCA_027575005.1. Classification (NCBI taxonomy): domain Eukaryota; kingdom Metazoa; phylum Cnidaria; class Anthozoa; order Zoantharia; family Sphenopidae; genus Sphenopus; species Sphenopus marsupialis. The sequence goes on along the minus strand of JAOBRF011212663.1, from coordinate 633 downwards.
AAGACCTCTCTGACGCGGAGAAAATGCCGTATGTTTCTGAAGCGAAGCGACTTCGAGCAGTACACATGAAAGAACACCCAGACTACAAGTATAGGCCGAGAAGGAAGAGCAAAACGTTGCTTAAAAAAGATAACAAGTATGCCTTGTCTATGCTAAGTGGACAAGCTCCTCCAGTTCAGAGGGCAGTTGCACAAGGACCAGAACATTTTGCACAGTTAAATGGATATAGTTACAACCCAGCCTTGAGCTACGCTCCTGTGGCAGATCCTTATGGCCAAATGTACAACTCTGGTTCTCATCCGCTATCTCCTCATACACCAAACCAACTGCAAGCCTCGAATGGGATGGCACATCACAGTTACTCTACAATGGCGGGTGGGCAAATGTATGTGCCTTCATCGCAAGCGTCAATTTACACCATGAATGGTACGTCCATGAACTCTAGCATGTATTCGTCGCAGCCTAGTAATCAAATCATTTTGCCCAACATCAAACAGGAGCCAGGCATGAACGGAGGCCAGCCACCGCGCTCTCGAAATTGCACAGATCAACTTGGGGATATGATTAACACATATCTGCCCACAGATCAAGTTAATGGCGGACACGGCCCAGTACAAACTGGCACTCCACACC
>JAOBRF011201552.1:0-12879 GCA_027575005.1 Sphenopus marsupialis | reverse complement strand
ACTCCGTTTTGCCGTGATTTTCAAGGACTTTTTTGAGATCTTACCAGGCTTTTCTTGGCCAAGAAAAACAAAAAAGGGGGGGGTATTTTTTTGGGGGCGCTTATTCGAGAGAGGGTACTTTTTCGAATAAATATAAGAAAAAGATTGTCGTCTCAGGACTTCGACTATGTATTTGTAGAACCGTGAGTTATCACTAAAGTGTTCCATAAAGATCTGGACTTTCTACAGCCCACTGATAGATACTGCAATAATTTAGCTTAAATTCCTTGTAAATTTTATATTAGTGTTTCGTAAACATGGTGGATAACTTTGTACACTACTGTTTAAATGCAATTAAGAGGGATTATTGGGGAACCAATTCTTCGAATGAATCATCCGCAACAGCAAAGTCGTCACGGGAGCGTCACAAATTGTTTTTACCAGGAGAAATTTCGCGTTTGGGGGGATGGCCGGTGTTCGAGGTTTTGTCGTTTCCGAAAGCAAATGCCGTGGTAGTGTGTTTGATAATTGCTTACAAAGTTGAAACATATTCAAAGAAAAATACGTTTTTATTTGTCTTGAACAATTCCTAGCTTTTTATGGATCAGATAGCAAAAAAAAACCCGAAACGTGTTGATAGGCACACCGTCAGTGTCTTTCTGCAAAATGACATGTTAATTATAACATAAAACCAAACCTGCTACCCAGTATACGTACTTCAGTACAACTCCATATATGTACTGTAAAGGTCGTTTACTTGACTGGGACTTTTATGTGGGATAAGTGAGCGCGAAGTACGAAGTTTTTCAAGAGGATTAAAATATTTGGTGAACGGTAGGGGGGCATCACATAAACGTCGCCATTATTTTTTTTCGAGGCAAACTAGACTGTGATATGTGCCGTTTCCCTTAAATAATAAAACGCGCTCTCGCAGGAGGCTGCTGCGTGATGAAATCAGAAAAACAGTCTGATACTATTACATACAGACTGGGCAAGCAAGGTTGATAATTCGTTTGTTATATGAATTTTTTTAGTTCCGTTTAAAAACCGATTTTTACGCACTTTTGGGTTTTTTGAAGATTTTCTGAAGATCTTCGAAATTTTCAGAAATAGTTTAAAATCGTTCTAAGTAATTTTACTAATTTTGAAAATCTTCAAATCAAAACACCCAGGAAACTGGTCCGAATACGCGCGTATACGGTCCGTGGGCCATATACGCATTTTGACAGACCGCGCGTCAGCCAATCAGAATGCAGGGAGTTGCAGGTCATATAATAAATATTTCCTGAAGTGGGTTACGCCTAACGTTAACAGGATTTTGGTTACGTCAGAACAGCAAGTAACGTAGTTAGTAACGTAACGCTATTTATTGCAGCTGAATTATCGCAAAACTACAGGTTTCACTTTTACGATAGTCACAACTTTACAGACATCATAAAATCCGAAATATTTCCCCATCTTGGCGTGATTTACCTGTAAAGCCGTTAGTGAAAGGCGGGAAAACCAATTCGATATGGCCCAAATGCCGACAGACTGAGTCGAAAATAAAAGAGCATATCGGCGAATAGCACGTTTCATGCTCTGATTGGTTGGAAATGACGATTCTAGATTGGTATGCACCACAGTTTACTTTCACTTCAATCTTTCGCTTGGCGGAAGATTGTGGAACTGAACAATTAAGTGTTCATTATGTTTTGTTACAAGGGAAACTTCTTGTGTGCTTTTCGGGAGAAGGGCATTGGCGACTACTGAGACAATTCAATCAGTGGTAAGTATAACTGCCACCTTATATTATCAAGCAGTTTGTTTCAAAAGATACAAACTGTAACTTAGCCGTCTATGAAGAGTATCACTACGTAAATTTAGTTGGCGCTTTAGTAGACTCATATTATGTCTTTTCCAGTTTACACTTTCTGTCGATTTCTTCATTAGTACTTGGTATACAGGTATTGAAACAACATAGTTCAAGTTCCTACCATTACTTCATACCACTTTGAGTAATAAGTTAGCGTTTCAGAAAACCTTTGGCCGACTGTTCCAGGAAGCGAAAACTGAAGCAAGTGGTTTTAATAAGAACCTTTAAACGATTGCGGGATGAGGTAAAATTACCCATGGGTGAGCAAGCGACAAACCCTTCCTTTAGCAAAAACTCTGCGATTACGAGGTTTTGGAAAATCAGGGGCTTTGCTTTGAGGATATTGAATTTTGGCTTTACCATCGGGCCGTTTTGGATGAATGAATTCAGTATTCGAAAGCTTGCTGTCAACTTACAAACAATACAAAAAATTGCGCAAAAGAGATTTTTTCACTCAATATTATTATCAGTAGTGACTAGAAACAACAAGACTGAATGATAGGTTGTTCACTAAATTGGTGTAGATTTGCTCCATAACGCTGGCGAACAACCTTAGTGGTAAGACCTGGAAATTTGAAAGTAGACCTGAAGAATCTCGTCTGAGGGCTGCGTAATTGATGGAGTCTCTACAAGACACTGAAAAAACTTAGTTTTCGTGTAAGTTTTAGTTATTTCAAACTCCGGCATTGTGTTAGTTTAATGAACTTAATCTTATTAAAATTCAATTAAGAGTGAGTATTGGGGAGCCAAGCAAATTTACCGAATGAATTATCTGCATCAGTAACAATCGCCACGAAATTCGCACAATTCTAAGAAAACTGTTCCAAAACGAATAATTTCCTAGAATGAACCAACAACTTTCTTGGTAATTTTGTTCCACTTAATAACGCATCATAAAGTAGGTCTTCGTTTGAAAGCCCACTTTTAATTGAAGTTATTTGCAGGTAACCTAAAACACTGACTTCAATCAAGAAAACGTGCTTCAGAAGAAGACGCGATTTCAGACAGCTCTGAACTTAATTGCAAACGACTGAAGTCGATCCCAATAAAACTCCCATTACTTCATCCCGTTTTGTGTTTATAGAAAGCATTTTGAGCAGAACATCTTTTGAGTAGATTTTTCCCTTATTTTTTACAAGGTGATAACAAAATGCAAAATTTGTCCGCGGTTATTTTCTATTTGGAAGTACATTGTTACACTTACAGATGGTGGAAAGTTCAAGCGAGTCTGTAGGTTAAGCACAATAATGATTGTTTTGCTTGAGCCTTGACTGACTGTGTTTATTGAAAATAGGTCTAAAGCAATGAGAATGTTATTGGGTTGCGTTCGTTCTTACTTTATTCATTTCAGACTCAGTTTTCTCTCCGAGTTTGTCTTTATATCTGATAATCTATATTGCTATACCGAAACACTTACTGACATGCATTTATTGTCTTCACTGTCAGTGTCTGTGATACAAATGAGTTTTTCCGGCATAGTCTACTGAATCTACTGAAACTGAACCATGAAAGCAATGCATGAAGATTTACCCCCAACTGTATGAACTTAAACTTTCAAAATAGAACAAACACAACACCTGCAGCCAAGACTTTCGTAACCTAAACCGACAATAATCTACTAAGAATAAATAGAGGTTGGTGAGTGTGTATATAATTTTTAGTCACTAGTTGAAAAATAACAAACATACCCTTTATAAATCCTTTCTAGAAAATGTCATATAGGCTGCAGAAACCACATGACAATGCTTGGAAGAAGTGGAAGGAAGATGCCCAGAAGAGTAGAGATGCAATCGACTTCTCCCTTGCAACGATTGTGAAGCGCCAGAGAAAGGTAAAAAAGAACAATGGGCAACTAGAATGGCTCTTCAGACCTCAGCACAGTGAAAATCCTGTCAGCAAGAACAAAAGAGATCTTGGAAAGAAAAAAACCATTAAGAAGAAGAGGAAGGTGCCAGAACAAGAAATTAACCAAAAGTAAGCTTGAAAAGAGACGTAGCGTACAATAAAATTATCTAGTCATTTACATTCTCCAATTTTTTTGCCCATGAAACTAGTAAATTGGACAACAACATGCATGAGAGTCATACGCGATTTACAGAAAAAAACTGGTCGTTCTTTCATGTTGTAAACAGATTAAAAGCTGGATAAGTTATAAGTTTTCCGATTTTACGAATATTATTCGATACTTTATGACTTTACATTGCTTTCGGCCGAGCTACTCATGTTTTCAACCAACTTTGATCCACAGCGCGCCGGTCGTTCATTCATAAATTAAAAGTGCTGCATTGCTCGTGAAAGTTTACTCAAGATTGTAATGAATGATTTACTGGAGGAAAACTGAAACCAGTGAGCTTTAAAACTGTTCTTTTGCAAATTATATTTTCAAAACATGGTGTTTTAATCACTCTGTATTTCCAATGCAAGTATTAGGTTTTAGTTTTCGGATTAAATGACGAAATTAATAAAGGTCATGCTTGTTTTCATGTACACACAGTTAGAAAAACTATTAACATGATTAAAAACTTTCTCCGGCTTCACTGAAAAAGGAATCTCGAAATGTATATGATAAACAGAAAACAGCATGGAAAGTGCTTTGTACAGTTTTTATTCACTCTTCATTTCGTATCATAAAACTCACTCGTTCGCTGCGCTCACTACTCGTTTGTTTTTATGAAACTTCATGACTCGTGGTCGTGCATAAAAACTGTACGCGTGCACTTTCCTTGAAGTATTCTCTATTTGCTTTAAAACGCGCATACAATACTATACAGTTAACAATTTAACATGCAGTTAGATAAGTTAGAGCCTGACCTCCAGCGACCTGTTTAAATTCGTTGTTCGTATACAGTAAATTATTGGAACATTTTTAGTTTAGAATCTGACAATATTGTCAATAAATAGTACAACGTACTTAGAAGAGTAAGTCTAGAATATTTACGAGCAACTGACTGTTTTCAAATAACCTGAGCTTTGTTTGTTTCAAAACAGTATTTCCACTTCCAGTAAGCCGACTTTTCTACAGTTGTTTGTTCACGTTGATGGCGGCGGCTATGGCGGACCATTTGTCATTCAAGTTGATCCCAAGGACCCAGTATCTAATGTTAAGGAAGAAATTTTTGATAGATGTGGCATTTCTCTAGAAAGTCTGGATCTCTATGACGAAAGGCGAAAAGAGGTACTTCAAACTGAATGATGAAACTTTGAGTTTCCCTGAGTTTCCCCACTTATAAACGATCTTTTTAGAGTTAAAACAATTATGTACAGTTTCTTTTTGGTTAACAAATGGCTTTTTTTGCTGCCTATTAGAATAACTTATTGTTAACTGATTGTTTTTCCTGTCAAATTTAAATAATTAACTGTGGTAGAAGCTAGTTCGAAAGCTCTAGCTACTTTAGCCTCTATACGCACACTCACGACACAATTTACTCAAACACTGTTGTGTTTTTCTTCCTTGTGTATAAGTCTTGTATTAGATTCATTGTATTATTATTGTAAAGACTGCAAAATAAAAAGTCTGAACCTGAATCTCTTTTCCCTTCAATAAAAAGGTTTGGCCGCTGTTGTCATTTGAAGACAATGAAATCAAGAACGAAGAAAATCTCTATGCAGTTTCTTCGGGGAGACTGCTAGGCGGAATGGAAAAGGATGAAGTATCAGGTATGTGACTTAAGATGATAAGTGGAAAAAGGGCTCATGCGATCTTTGACCAGAAGCGTGGCGAAAGTATATACTCTCGAACGTTACCCTCGTTGTCCATCCAAAAATGCTTTGCGAATATCCATTTGTAAGTTGCAACTCATTACAAAAAACGCACAATCATTTTACTAGAGAAAATTTAGATTTATTTGGATTATAACATCGTAAGCAAGAAAAATAATGATAAATGATACATAAACAGTTCGGAAATTTATCTTATTAAAATCTTAAGAATTTCAAACAGATTTAACAACCCGATGGAAACTTAACAAAAGCTTTTCTCAAAAAAATTCATCAACTTCTAGAACGAAAAAAGCTACTTATGAACATATGGAGACGCAGTAATATAACATGTGATAAATAATAATAATAATAATAATAATAATAATAATAATAATAACAATAACAACAACAACAATAATAAATGATAAAGATAATAGTAATATTAATAATAATTTGAATGTATCTATACAGGATTGCTGCATTAGTTTTAAGGAAAAAATTGCTATCAACGCAGATCATGTTGTACAGAAAGATCCTGGCAGTTATAAATTCTAAGAAGTATTGACCGAGATAGCAAACTAAACCATTTCCACAACGAACCGTACTGGAAACTTGTCGAAAATTGTCAAATCAAAAAAATTGTGGCACCGCTTCGAGTTGGTATGTCAGCGCGATTCGCCTTCTGGGATGGATAACGAGATGAGCATGACGTATACAGGAGCGGCTACTAAGTCAGATCAACTGGAAGGTTAAATTCCTTGATCGCTCAAATACCGATTAGTACGTCGATTACTTAACCCCCCCACTATACTATAGCTTGGCTAACCCAAGGTTCACTATCCCATAATTTTGTAAAACAGTACCCATACATCTTTGCAATCACGAAAAATTGTTCGGTGGTAAACTTCACGGGCTGAGTTGTTTAAAAGCCGGTTAACTTTAGCCCTGCATTGGTGAAATTTGAAAAAGCAGTTTTTTCATTAGGAAACATTACTCTTTCTTACAAAATGCTGCATGTCCAGGTTTTTCAATGAAAGAAAATTGTTACCCCAAAACTCGTCTTTATAAAGTTGGAAACAGGGCCATGGATTAACCCATCGTTAGTGCTAATCGGCGTTTGAACAACTGGGCCTTGATGAAAAAAATCCAAAGTGTAGTTGATGCAACTTTATTGTTGTTCTGGTGAAATTGCCAACATAGTAGCAATACAGTAGATATAGTTTACTTCACAGAAGTTACGACGTACCGGGTTTTATTCACGAGTTTGTAGCGAAACCACGAACGAGCAAGGCACGAGCGGGTGTTTGTCAGTGCAAAAAACGAGTGAATAAAACCCCTACAAAGCACTTGCTATAAAGTTAGCTGTTTATTACGTGTATCACAAGACTTTGCATTGAATTTAATTTTGTTATGAGCAAATGCAAGTAACTTGTAGTTAAATTAGATACAAAATTTTAAGATCGATAAAAACACATCAATATTAAGGTTTTACGGTGGCTACAAAGGGACATCCGAAATAAGACATATAAAGTGTACGAGATCGAAAATCTTCTGGTTATAAATCTTCGAGATAGAAATCCTCAAAATAGAAATCTTCCAGATCTAGAAATCTTCGAGATAGAAATCTTCCTCGATTCGGCAAATCTTTTTGAATTTTTTGTTGTTCACTTCTGCAGCAGTCATTTTCTCACACAAAATTCGAAGGTGGCGCCAGGCATGAAAACCGTTAAAATCAAGGAAGCCACATCAGTGTTGTTGACTGGTTATACTTCCACCTATGAGAACAAATATATGCCATTCATATTGGCTGTACAGCTGTTTTTTCACATATGAAAGATTAACCCATGCCACTGCACTACTAATTACTTCAAGTCTGAATCGTTTCGCTTTCTCACCAATAAGGTAACTCAGTACGTTTTCATTTTTGTGGTGAACAACTTAGAAGTCAACTTAAAAAGCATTTGCAGCCAACAATACTCCCGGGCTAGATTAGTTCATAAAGATCCAAGCTTAATCAAAACCCGTAAAACCAAGCTGTCCTTACTACCCCCGGTGGTGTATGGGAGCGGCCGTGCCCATATATCTGGCATCAAAGAAATATAGTTTTGTGTGATACCTATAAATGCTATTTCTTCCCATTAGAACGCAATGTCGTACAAGCGCATTCTATCCCACCTGATTGTAACCACTGGAAAAAAGCACACATTCGGACATGGTTGCTCGAAGATGTAGAAATTGACGAAGAATATGTTGATAAACTGCTAGACGGTGGTCTCACAAAAAGAAGTCTGACAAGATATTTAAAGGAAAGAGCTGCTTTTGAGGAAGAATTCGGAGACTTGCCACGTTCAATTAGACGAAACATATTAGACGCATGGAGAGAAAGAGTTGGGGAGAAGGTTTCCGAAAAAGAGGAAACAAACAAGGAACCAGTCTCAGGCGACAAAAAGAAAAAAAGTCTGTCACCAACTTACTTGAAGCATGGAAGAATTTCTGCCCCTTATGAGGAAAGTTTGACTCAAGCATCTCAACAGGGTGAATGCAACCGGTCTAAAAATAACGTACTTCAAGACGAATGGCAGAGTGCCGCTGGATATGGAAGACAATCCGAAGATCATCTAACATCTTCCAAGGAAGACGCTCCAACTCACGATTTTCCTGAACTTTATCGAGCATTCGATACTGATGAAAAATGCAGCTACCGCAGAAACTGTCAATTTTTGCCGGAAACAGGTCCCGACGATCTACTTAATCCTTGCCACGAATATAAGGCATTCCAAAGTCGAACAGCTACTGAAGTCACAAAAAAAATAAATTTCACCAAATACCTAGTAAAATTTGCCTGTGCCTGTCTAAATGAACGAACAAACGGAACAATTCATTTTGGTGTTGGAGATGACATAGAAAAGGATGACACGGGAAAATCCAAGTTTAAACATGGAGAAGTGCTGGGAATCCCTCTAGATGCAGAAAAAGGCCGTCAACTGTTTTATGAATGGACAAACGAAGTATTTGACAAATGCTTTAAAGTCTGCAGCGCCAACGGAAAAGCGGTACCTAATTTGGAACACGATATATCGAAATGTATTCGTCGACCAAAATTTATCCCGGTCAACCCAACAAATGAGCGCAACTTGTTTGTAGTTGAAATTGACATTGTTGCTGAGTCTTCTGTTTGCTCCGACTATCACTTTAAAGTGTCACCTCCCACTTCAGCTAATAAATGTGGTAAAATTAACTTTTCTGAAAACAAGTATCAAGCTTACCGGCGCGTTGGCTCTTCTTCTGAGCCCGTCGGAAAAGAACAGTTAAGGTCGTTTATACTAAGTGGAGTTAAAAAACTGAACAAGTTACGAAGAGAAATTGAAGAGAGGAGATCTTACAAAAAGATCCCAAAAGAAGAACTGTTAGAGAACGAAAAGAAATTAACTAACTTCTTGTTAAACGGACATCGAAGTATCAACGACTTATACCCCATCGTCGTTTGTAGTAAGAAGGACAATAACTCTCATACTGCACAAGATTTATCCTTTGTAGCACAACTGGATTGTACAGTTGTTTTTGATTTTGATGCCGATTCGGAAAACGAGGGATTATCTAAAATGTGTAAGTCTAGCTTTAATCAACGAAAAGTAAAAAAAAGCATTCGGTTATACGATATTGATAATGACGTATTCACATCAAAAAACAGTACTGATAAATTCTGTGAGAATCTTAATTTCAAGAAGGATGTAGTTTGGGTTTATCCAAACGGACATTCTAAATATGATAGCAGTGGAAACTGTGCTCAGCCGGCTACTGCCATGTCGCTTTCGGAATGGACAGAGAAAAGAGGTCGCAAAATGAGTGACGCTATCTTTATGCTATCAGATCCTGGCGTCATACCTGAAGGAAGAGCGTCGATAATGTGCATCATAATGCAGCAAGATCAAGAGCAGTTGAAAATTTTGTCCGAATGTATTCATAGTCTAATCACTCGTTTCAAAATGGAAAGTATTTTTTTCCTCATCAGTAATGAACGCGTAAAAGAACTTTTTTATCGCCTTATAGGTGCAGGAGAAAGATATTCAAAAGATATGTTAGAAAAAAGAGTCATTGTCGGAATGCCTTGGTCACAAGTCAGCAAAGCTATTGCACATTTGCGGGGTTATCTCCCGAGTAACGACTGTGTTGTCCGCTTTTCTAACGGTGGTTTGTGCGAAATTGATGTAGATACACAACGAAAACTTGAAAACTGTGCTATTGTAAGTGTTAGGCAATGCAGTGACAAAAACCTGCAAGGCAATGAACAGTTCCGCCAGGAAGAAGAAGAAAAATTTTTTAACGGGGAAAAAGTTAGCTGGTGGAATTTTTTCTTTCCGGGACAAGTTTGTAAAAGAGACTTAGTTGACGATTACTGCTATCGAATTTATCGCGCAGCATTCCAACCAAGTGAAGAATATGTTTGTCTTATTAAGCTTAGACATGAAAGAGGAGCGGGGGGAACGACAGTTGCCAGAAACCTTCTTTGGGATCTTCGAAAATACTTTAGATGTGTTGAAATAACGGGTCTTGACAAAGAAGCAACCTATGAAACTGCAGAGCAAATTGTTGACCTTTTTTTATATGGAGAAGAAGACCCAAATAAATGTTTGCCTGTACTAGCTCTTCTAGATCTTAACTGTGAAGAAGAGGTTGTAAATGAGTTGAAAAACGATTTTGAAGAACTTTTCCATGGAAAGGGGGCTAGAACACCGGCTTGTATTCTTCTTCACTGCTTATCGCAGTATCCACCAAATGAATCTAATTTGAAACAGGAACTTTCTCAAAAAGAACTGCAGTGGTTTGAAAATAAAGAAAAGGAGATGCAACAATCAGTTACAACATTCGGGACCGACACAGAAAAGCCCGGCTTAACTCTTGATAAATCTCTAAATACAATGCTAGGATTTCAGGTGCTTAGGAACAACTTCAACTATGACCGAATTAGAGGTATCGTGTGTGGTCTTGCAGAAAAGGCAACACCTCAAGAAAACGATTTGCTTCAGTTCTTGGCCCTCATACAAATGTACGTAAACGAATGCATACCAGTACCATGCTGTGACAATATGATGAGGCCTCAATGGGAAAGGCGGATGAGCAAGGAGTTTGAACAATTAACAGTCTGGTATTGTGGCACCTCCACGTCTAATCAAAACATAGTCAGCAGCGTGAAATATCTTACGACCCGCCATTATTTTGTAAGTAAAGCCCTGCTAGAACGTGAAAAGCTCTCGCAAGTAACTTCAAAGTTTCTAGCTTCCAACTTACTTAAATCTGGTTCGCATTCACGGAAAATTTTATGCCAGGCAACAATGACAATGATGAAACAAAGGAAAGAAACCGCCGACAAACAGAATTTACAAGCTGCAAAGCAACAGTTTTCCGAGCTCATAACTGATATTGTGGAAAGGGAGAAGCCATTAATTGCAGCAGATATATTGCAAGACTGTTTTGACATTCTGAAAGTCGTCGCAGTTGATCCTTTTCTTCTTCAACAAGCAGCAAGAGTTTATTATTTAAAAATCTTTGACTTTGACGAGGCCTTGAATATCGCGGAGAAAGCGATAAGTTTCAATAAGACAAACTCTTATTTACTTGATACCAAAGGACAGGTTTTCAAGGAAAACCTAAAGCACAACTTTCCAACTAGCCAAAGGTACTGGTCAGTCAAAGATGGTGGTCAGATAATAGAACTTTCCTTTAAAGCCCTAGACGTATTTCGCGATTCTATAAGAGCTGCAAAGGCGGAATATAAGGCAGCACCTCAGGCAGGAAGAAGAAGACAAAGGCTAAATGATTCCGGATTTTACGGAAGTTTTTATGTTGCATGCGATCTTGTCGAACGACTTTTACAGGTTGAGGATTTTACTAATGAAACTGTAAGAAGATACTTGTTAGATCCCAAATTTGTTCCGCCTATTGTTCGTATCCAGTGGAGTGACTACCATTGTCGTATGAAGCGACTGCAACCGGCTGTGAATTGGCTCATGGACGGATTGGCGGACCAATTGCTCAACGTAAATCTTTTTGAAGAGATGCAAACCACAATTGACATGCGCAACAAGAGCTACAATGACATGAAATCCAAGTATAAGAAATATTTTGGAACTTTACCTCCAGGCATTTCTGAAAAAGTTGACGTACCTCAACAGATACCAGATGCTTGTGAACAACGTAGACAGAGAATAAGAGCTACAGCAATCACTGTCTGCTCAAAAACAGGAGGGAAGATTTACGACAATAGATCATCTGCAAAGGTTCTCGGATTCGGGAGTGTTTTCGACTTATTCCAATGGTTCTGGGTTTTTTATGGAAAAAAAGATGAAGTAAGTTCGTTTGCAATCACACATTTAGCTGAGGCCAAGAAAGAACTAAAACTAAACACGCCAAAATCCAAGTACGATCTTCAGATGCTCATCTACCTTAATCTTCTGCTTGCCAACTTTGAAGATAAAGGAACAGATACGTTCGATTTCTACAAGGAAACATTTGATTATTGTAAGGAATATTTTGATAAATCAAAAGAAGACGAAAGTTTGTATCCAGCAACTCTGATAGTTATGTTGATGTGGCCAAGAGAAAATATGCCATGTGAGTACAGTAATTCTTTATTCTTGGAAGCGTTGGAACGCCTAAAAGCAACAAGAAGTGCGGATGCGATGAAAGATACTGTGCATTTTTACCTTGGGAAAGGTAAGGGCCTCCAAGCTTTCATACATGCAAAAAAGCTATCGTTTGGCAACAAGTACAGGTCAGACCGCGATCGTTTTTGGACGGAGAAGAGTGTCCAGGAAAAAGTCTGCAGAGTCGGAGGTTACTCTAACCAGGTGACCAAAATCCTTGCCAACAACGTCTGTAACAGAAGGGAACCTGTTTTAGTTCACTGTAAGAAACCCCTGGAACGATTTTCTCAGGAAGAGGGGACTTTTGTCCTTGGTTTCAGAAAATCTGGCCCTATAGCTTTTGACTGGCAAGAGGCAAGAAAAAACAGTCCCAAACCAAAACCATCAGAAACGACCAAACGGCAGTATACATCAAAAGTACCAGTCCAAAGAAACATAAGGTTCTAAAATCTTAAATTGTTATTTGTTACTGACTTGGTAACATTTCAGCTGCAAACAAGTAATCTTTTCCTTAAATATTTTATATAACGTCTACGTTTAGCGGTTTTGTGCTTGCTGTTCGGAATTCATGAAAAATCATGCAACTGAGTCATAAATTTTATTTCAAAGTTCCAACTGATATAGCTTATTAGTATTTACCAAAGCAACCGATATCCACTTTCGCGAGCTCTGATTGGCTCCCGTAACTCGCGATATCCAAGA
>JAOBRF011190441.1:0-12894 GCA_027575005.1 Sphenopus marsupialis | reverse complement strand
GAACCCTGAATATTACTCCTGGAAAACACCTTGAGAAAGTCTTGGAATTTTATTTTCCAGTAAGTGTATGAACCCTGTATAAGCTGCAAATAAAATCTGTGACAGGTAAAATACATTAGTTAAGATGAAGATCATAAATTTATACCAATAACATCACCATAAAGTGCAAAGACAGGACTTTTATCTATATCGGAGAAAGCAAGTGTCACTGGAGCTTATGCTCCACTGAACACAATCTGATACAAGTGGCTAGCAAGGAATCAACATTATTCTTTCAATACTTCAGGCCTTTATATACATGGTCCTTTTAGTTTTTTTATTTGATTTACTTTATTTTACAAGCTGCTCCTGTAAAATTATTACCATGCACTTGAGAAAGGTAGCAGTCTATGCAGCCAAAAATTTGTGAAAATAACATTAAGATACAGAGTATGGTTTTATTATAAATAACCAATAACATCTCTTTTATTTAATTTTGTCATGTCACTACTAGCTTTGTGATGTGTCAGTTATCCCATCATTTTTCAACAAGAACACAACATGGCTTTTGTGTTAGTCTTCTGATTTGGGCTTAATGGACTTTGTTTAAAATATCTTTTACATCAACTTTTTCTACCTGTCTTGTGTCGTTGGATTTATAGTGACTGGTCTTTCGGTGAATATTGACTTGTTCATTCCATCTTCTTCAACATGTTTCAGCTGTATTATTAAATTAATATAATATTTTACTTAATGTACTTTAATGTGTACTTAAATTGTAACAAAGATGTTTGTGTTCTGTTTCAGGCAGTACAACTTGATGATTCAGATGTGACTGTCTGGTTTCATATTGGTCAAGTTGCCATAAAAATCTTTGACTTGTGTCTTGCTCGCCAGGCATTTGAACAGGTGCAGTATGTACAGAAAAAAATGAAATATCCGTGAATTGAAGATTTTGAACAATATTCCCACATGTTAATTATTTTGAAATTTTCTTGTGTTTGTAATAAAAGTAAATGCAAAAATATCAAAACTTGTTGAAGTTTAGAGTTTGTTGGCAGAGATACTGTAATTTCATTGGTTTGGATAATTTTTGCTCATAGGGCCTGCGATGTAACCCAAAACACTGGCCATGTATGGATTCCCTGTGCACCATCCTCTATGCAATTGGAGACTATGTTGGTAAGTTACCAAGCTGTTGGTGTCAACTGAAGTTTATTGATTTAATTAAGACCATCAATTACCAGTCAAATTGCAAGCATTTATAGGGGTTTGGGTACATTATAATCTCTACAAAAGGTTTGAAAACTATGGTGGCAAGAATTGCTAGAACTAAGTAGCAATGTAGCAGCATTGTCCTTTTGAGAAAAGAAAGCTGATTAGAAATGGAAAAATGCAGGGGGAAAAGTTTCCTTCTGCAAGGCAAGAAACTTTCAGCTTGTAGGAAATAACAAGAAGTAGTCACAGAAGGTTTGTTGATGAAATTAAATGTCTTGTGCACAAAACAATAAAAAAGAAGGCAAGCATATCAAATGTTTTCACAGAAAACAGAAACAAATGAAGTAAGTTACCATATAACTTGAATTATTGTCTGTGTAAACTGTCTTGAATAAAAAGCTAAATCCTTTAACGAACCTTAGTGGCTCACAGGAGCTGGTGCTTATCTCTGGTTTATGTAGTTTGAAGCAGATGGAAATTATCGGTTCCCCCTGGACAGGACACTAATCTAATGTAGGTTAGCCCTCCACAGCAGCTGGTACTCATTTTACCAACCTCATGCAGTGAGGATGAAAAGCTGAGCCAACTTTGGCAGAAAAGAAAGTCACACAAATGTTTCACAACTTTCCCTTCTCTCTTTTTAGCCTGTCTGCATCTGATAGCAAAAGCTCTTGATCGGGATGAAGAATATTTGAAAGGTTAGTGTAGCATACATTAGTGCATTTGGAAGATTTTTTGCATTCCAAACAATCACCATCTACAGTATGTAAGACATGTAAACATTTAACCCTTTCAGCCCTGTGCAATTTATCAACATCTAACTTCTCCTTACATAACTCAAACAAAATAGTATAACTGGCAATGAGAAATAAGGAATT
This sequence comes from Sphenopus marsupialis, assembly GCA_027575005.1. Lineage (NCBI taxonomy): Eukaryota > Metazoa > Cnidaria > Anthozoa > Zoantharia > Sphenopidae > Sphenopus > Sphenopus marsupialis. Next base: position 10,819 of record JAOBRF011190441.1, on the reverse strand, counting down.
GATCAAGTGGAATAAGCTGTGGAAGATGAAAAACCAAATTCTCCCAAAATTCTTTATACAGAAATTATGGAGCAGAGTTGGGAGAATTTACAACACATCATATGCCAAATTGCTTGGGGCTGAAAAGGTTAAAACACAGGAAAATGAATCATCATAACTTATCACTGTTTTTAACCCCTATGAACTTTGAACAGCAGAGGTTTTTTTACTGTTTTCTTTACATATACTGTACTTTAGTTAAATCATATTGATAATAGAAAAATGATATTATTGATATTTATAACAATAACACTTTAATAAGAAAAACAGAAATATTAGCAGATAATTTATAAGGATAGCAAAAAGGATGTTGTGTTTAATTATTGATTAAGATAATTACTCTATGAAATTTAAAAATCTGGAATAATGTTTTAAATGGTTTTAAATTCAATTACCATACAGAAAATATTTGCAAAGTAAAAATTTGACCTGGCAGTAGAATATTTATTTCATCAAAGCATGGATGTTTTCACTATTGAAGTTGCATTAGAAATAAAATTTTTAGTTCGTGGTAAAAATATGGTCCTACTAAAAATCATTTATTGTCTAACTACTGTAAGCATGGTAAGCTTTGTTTATCATGGCTCTACTGGACCCATTCCTTTGATTCTACTGGGTATGGTCTTACTGGACATTGTCCAACTGGACATAGACTTACTAGACAGAATTCTGCTTGATATAATTTTGGTGAATGCTGTCACGCGGACATGCCCTACAGGACATAATTCTACTGGGTATGGTCTTACTGGACATTGTACAATTGGACATGTTCTTACTGGATATACTTTAATTTTACTGGATAATGTCTTACTGGACATTGTCTAACTGAATGTATATCCTTACTGGACATTGTCCAACTGGATGTGTTCTTACTGGACATGATTCTACTGGATATGTTCTTACTAGGAATCATCCAATTGGACATGGTCTTACAGGACATGATTCTACTGGACATGGTCTTACTGGACGTTGTCTAACTGAACTTTGTCTTACTGCAACTGAATCTACTGCATATGGTCTCATATAATGGGAATCTCCAACTGGAATAATGTAACTGGACATGATTCTGCTGAATATGATCTTACTGGGCATTATCGAACTGGACAATCATGGTCCTAAAAGACATGTTTCAACTTGAAATGGTCTTACTGAGATATGCATGATTCTGTGAGTATGTTCTTACTGGGAATTGTCCACCTAGACATTGTCTTGCATTACAGAACATAATTCTACTGGATATGGTCTTACTGCATGGACATTGTCAACTTGACATACTGTAGTCCTACTGGAAGTGGTTCTACAGAACATAAAGTAATATTTGTAGTGCTCTTGGTCCTTCAAGACTTGGTTGCACTTGACATGACTGTTCTTACTGGACATAATTCTACTGGATATGGTCTTACTGGACATTGTCAACTTGACACACTATATAGTCCTACTGGAAGTGGTTCTACAGAACATACAGTAATATTTGTAGTGATCTTGGTCCTTCGAGACTTGGTCACACTGGACATGACTGTTCTTACTGGACATGATTCTACTGGATATGGTCTTACTGGGATTCCTTCAATAAGATATGGTCCAGCAGGACATGATTCTACTGGGTATGTTCTTATTGGCCAACTGGACCGGTTCTTACTGAACATGTTAATTTTATGGATGTAAATACTCACGTAATTCAGTCCTTTGACTGCAAGGTGTTTTAGTAATAAACGGTCTAAACGGTCTTATGATTCCACCAATATGGTCTTACTGCAAATCATCCAATTTGACATGGTCTTACTGGATGTTTTCTAACTGAACTTGGTCTTACTGCAATTGATTCTACTGCATATGGTTTTACTGGGAATCTTCCAACTGGACATAATGTAGCTGGACATGATTCTGCTGGATATGGTCTTACTGGACATCATCCAACTGGACATGGCCCTACAAGACATAATTCAACTTGACATAGTCTTACTGGGACATGCATGATTCTGTGAATATGGTCTTACTGAGAATTGTCCACCTAGACATGGTCTTGCATTACAAAACATAATTCTACTGGATATGGTCTTACTGGACATTGTCAACTTGACATACTATAGTCCTACTGGAAGTGGTTCTACAGAATATACATTAATATTTGTAGTGGTCCTGGGTCTTCAAGACTTGACTGCAGTGGACATGACTCAAAATTTACAATTACTTTAAACAAAATAATGATACTTACCTCGCCAAAGTTTAATCTTGCCTAGCCTTTATTTTGTAGTTTAAAGAGGGTTTTAAATTATGTGTTAGTGGCAGTTAAGTTGGTTGTATATTTAACTTGAGGTTGACAAAGTTATGTCAAAGGCATACTGTGAAGAGTTGATACTGTATGTAGAGCATTACTTCGTTAAATCATAGAAGCCTTATTCATTGATAGCTACTCTGTAATATAGATATTATGCAGGTATTAAATTCAGTAACTGCATAACAAAGTTAAAATTGGAAAGAAAGAACAATGCTCTTATTGCCTTTAAAATATCGTTGAATCAAAACAGGGCTTGCTTTAAGGGATAAAATATTTTCAGAGGAACCATATCACAAAAAAGATTTCCAGAATTTCAGGTTTGCAATATTTTTTCTCTAAAGTTTCTAAGTGTACAGTCATTTAAGTAATGATCCGCACAAGAACTAGGGACTTCCGTGGCATACATAAGCAAATTCAAATATTTAATTAATTTGGTGAATTTGATTGGTCTAGCAGTTATTTAGCATTTATTTTTGCAAAAAAGATACCGGACAAAACACTGTGACTAGTCTTTTTTAAAAAGCTCTCAAGCACCAGTGCCATTGTATCACATTTTGGCCAAGTTTAAAGAAACTCCGACATGGGGAAATTGGTGTAAAGCAAATTGCCACAGGCCTTTTGTTATCTCCCTAGTTCTTACGCAGATCATTACTGAAACAGCATTGAAGTTTAAAATTTAAGATCTGTTGCTACAAATTGAATAAAAAGGTTAACTCTTTGTGAAATACATTGTAATTACTTTAAACCTCGAGAAATTTATGATTGGAGAAGCTACAGCACTTGGTAGGATGACTAAAACATTTTTACAAATTACCCAAATTCTGTATATCTCTTTCATATTATAGTAATATCAGCATTTGTCTTCTGAACCAACAAAGTTAATTCTTCTAATCAATCACAATTCAAAACTTACAGCTTTTATTAAAAGTGTATATGTCAAAAAGGTCCTAAAATTTGCAAAAAAATGGTCCTGAATAGTACTAAAGTTTCAAATGAAGTAATCTGTTCGAACCCTGGTACTAACAACATTTTGATATTTAGTTCTCACTTCCTGTTTTCAATGAAAGACAAAGATTAAGTACATTTGTACTGCAAGTGTGTAATGAGAGTATTTTTACTTGATTTTGTTTCCAGGAGCCTTTTTACAAGAACTCTTGCTGTTGACATTGACGAGGAGAGTAGTTTGCAGGTAAAGAAAGGAGATGAAAACTGTTACTGTATTGCTCCTTTGATAACCCTTTCAGCCCAGGGCAATTTATCAACATCCAACTTCTCCTTACATAACTCAAACAAAACAATATAACTGGTAATGAGAAACTTGATCAAAAGAATTGATCAAGTGGAATAAGCTGTGGAAGTTGAAAACCCAAATTCTCCCAAACTGTTTATAGAGAAAGTATGAAGCACAGTTCGGGAGAATTTACCAACACAACATTTGTCGTGCTTGGGGCTTAAAGGGTTAAACTGGTTTTTATGTTGTTAAGAAGTCTGGTATTTTGGAAAAATATCAGCCAAGAATTGATTTTGTTGTTACCTATCCAGTGTTTTCAATAAGAGCTGGTAGACGATGAATTTCGCTGGCTACTCCACTTGAATTCACCACCTACTTTAGTAGAAAAACTGAGTAAAGCTATTGTTTATCACAATGAAATGAGAGCAGAGATAATGTTCCTTCAAACTGGCAGGTTTTTTGACTGAAAATGTTTGCTTGAATTGAAAAGATTTTGCCTGTTTGTCACTCAAAAGGATATTATGATCAACAGTGGTTAACGCCTGCCCCCAGATGAGTTCCTAGATATTAGAAAACTTAACTCACCTGCACTTAATATCAAATTGTCGCCACCTACTTCAATTCATATTGAAAACTCTACTTATCTCACAGTTTGTCTCTGAAGCCCTCACATTGCGCGAGGAAAGGTTCAAGCTTGCTAAATTACCAGAACTTCCACCAATCATTCCCGTGAAGGAGCTTGTCCAGCCAACGTATGTGATTTTTATTTTTTTATTGCATTTGACCATTAGTTTGTCAGTGTATTTTCTATTTTATAGTCAGCATTCTATTACCAACATCTAGAACATCAACCTACCAGCTAACCTAAATCCTTTTATGAGCTTGAGTGGCCCATTGGAGCCGGTGCTTATCTCCGGTTTCTGTAGTGTTAAGCGGATGAGAGTCATTGACTCGCCCTGGACGGGAGACTAATTCATCACAGGTTAGCCCCCAGCAGAAGCTGGTACTAATTTTACCGACCCTGGGAAAAGAAGATCACACAAATGTTCAACACTCGGCTTGGCCGGGATTTGATATCAGGACCTTGTAGTTGGAAGGCAGAGATCTTACCACTCTACCAACCACGCTGCCGTTTCAACCTACCAACTCACTTCTTATTACTTCCTAAACTATTTTTTACTGAAGTTAAACCATGGTACCTACAACCTGCATACAACCTGCCTATCTACCCACTACCAAACTTAAAATAAACATCCGTCACACATCGTCTATCACGGCGCATGCAACTGTGGATCTGATTATGTCAGTGAAACATCAAGAAATCCTGAGGCACGGAAAAGTGAACATGAGGATATAACCATATTATCTGAACCTGCCCGCCATCTTGCTTTAAACCCCTGGAAAGCTATTGCTCCCGCCATTTCCTGGACTATTATTTTGCCGCATCACTGAATCTCTTATCATTGCCAAGTTCCGTCCCAATTTAAAAAACAAGTTCAAGCCTTCTCTTTGTCTCTATTCCCCTCGGTGTAACTTAAGATCTATTATATATTACGGTGTTTCACAAGTTCTCATTCAACCTGAAGATGACTTTAAGAGTCAAAAACGTTTGTTTTAAACTTTAAACTTTAACTTTTATGCCGTTTTAATATAATATAATTAATCTTCGTTCTGTAGAAATCTTCCTCATAGTACCACTAATGTTCCTCTTGCATTGTCTTGTTTCCACCATCTTGTGATGTTGAGCTCATGTTTGTTCAGGTATTTAAGCTTAACATACTTTAGCTGTTGAGAGCTTTCCTGAAATCAACATCACAAAATGGTGGAAAAGAGACAGCACAAAATAATCTTCATTCATACACCATCAACAAGTTCATTTCTTGTGTGTTAACAGTTGGTCTTGTCTTGGGGAGTGTTTCATTGCAATTTATGATCGTCTCACTGCACCCAGCAACACCCAAGTAAGTTTATAAAGTTTACTTATTATTTACAATAGGAAAAAAAATGCTTAGGTTTATAAAAAGCACTAATTTTATTAGGTTATGGAGGGAGAATGGTGGATCTCAAGATGTCTTTTCATGTCTTTGCGGCCTTAAGGGTAAAGGTTTGTCTATAAGGGAAACAGAGGCACCTCGAGAGTGATTTGACTGAACTTGTGAAACAGTTAGCAACAGCCAAACATTCCATTAGACACGGCCGGTTCTACTTTTTTGGTGGGTGTAGTTTAACGAATCGTTTGTTGTTGTTTCATGATGTAAATAAAATCACTCTTGATTATAAAATGGACGATTGATTGAGTGAAGGTGAATTGGTGTAACGGAACAATGATTTATTAAAAATTGCAATAAAACGAGATATATATCAATATTTTAATAATAATAATAATAATAATAATAATAATAATAATAATAATAATAATAAAGACATCAAAAATCTGAGAAAGAAAAAGAAAGATTTTAGTTTGGGTCAGCATTTAACACATGCGCAATGGTTATAAAACAACACTTTAAGTTTATGTAATAACCAAAGTTAATATTAAAAAACATCAAGAAATTGTATTAACCTACCATTTCCAACTTTTAGCCTCTGGGAAGCCGAGTTGATCTTGATAGCTACTACAAATCGATCATAGCACCAGGTACAGTTTAGTAGTCGAGACATAAGCCCCGATTTTTAAAATGTAAAAATAAATGGTAAAAGTTATAAAGTTTTATAAAAACGAACGTTTTCAACCACTTGGGTCATCTTCAGTTTAGTAGTTATTTGACAGTTTAAGATTTTGGTTTTAGTTTAACCTTTGAGCCCCAAACACGACAAATCATGTGTTGGTAATATCTCCCAACTAAACTCCATACTTTCCATATAAACAGTTTGGGAGAATTTGGCTTTTCAACTTCCACAGTTTATTCCACTTGATCAGTTCCTTATTTCCCATTACCAGTTATATTATTTTGTAGGCTGTTAGGGTTAAGTTTTGTCAAACCTGGCATACGCAAGAGGATGTTGAGCTAGGCAAAAACTTAACCACAGAAATATAGCGTAGATGAGGTATTTTTACGGTTCAACAATATTTTTATCACAAAACACAAACAATGAAACACTTCGTTCTTGAATACGGTCATTGTTTGCGTAAAATTGATAGTTGATCCGAGGAGTGATAAATCGCCAAGCTACTTGCTCAAATCAATCACCTCATCGCAGAATACAATCAAAGTAACTATTTGTGATTCATCTTTTAAGATTGATTTTGTGTCGGTTAATTTTGCACTAAGATTGTGAGAATGGAAAATAACAGAGAAAGTTTGAAATGTGCAGGAGTGTCATTTCATGTACTTTTAACTACTTACTCAGTGGGAAAAATCACTAACCTCAAATAGTTTAGACAAAGTTGTTTTCACTCACCTAGGATTTTCAAACGGCAAGCCCTGTTCAAGTTACTGTGATATTTATCGAGTTGTATTCGATGATATTTACCCTGCAAGCATATCACGTGAATGAATTTGATAAAAAAATTTCGATTTGTTTCATTGTGAAAATTATGGTCGGATTATAAAATTGGTATTATTTAATAACAATCAATGACATTAATTAACAAATGATGAATTATAATTAACACAATAATAATTATTTGTCAAATCGAAAAATAGCAATGACCTGGAAGACTAAGATACAGTAAATGTTTATTGTGATATTGCTAAATTGGATTTGTGTTTGACAGAAGTGAGTATCGTTGTGACCGAGGTACTGTAAACGTCATTCATATTAAAACAATTAATTTATGTTCTTGCATATTTAGATATGTCAAGTTCTTACAGAACAAGTGCTTCTAAAAGTTCAGATTACTCATCAAGTGCAAGTTTTTCTACTGAGGGTTTTGGAGTTTACAACACAACTCAGACATGTAAGTGTGCAGTTGGAGGTTTAAACGAATATCTAAAGAGATTCACTCACGGAGCACTGTGAGAGTATTAGGTTGATGTAGTTGTTAGTATGTGGGCTAACGTACAATAAACCTAACTCCCGAAGATCACCATCATTATCACCACCACCACCACCACCATCGTTACCATCACCATCATCATCACCTTCACCATCATCACAATCATCACCATCACAATCATCACCATCACTGTCACTGTCATTATATTGTTATTTGTTACTAAAAGATTAAGAACTGTTTAGAATTTGGAATATAAGACCTTGCCCTTTTCAAATGATTTCCGATTCAAATTGCCACTTATTACAAAGATAGTCAAGCAAGAATTTTCTCTGTGTTAGAGTAGTACACAGAGATCAACTATCAGAAGTGAATTGTCTTTATGTAGGAAAACAGTTTTAAAGGAACGACAAATATATATCCACCATAAATCAATGGCAAGTTCCTCCGCTGATATGAAATCAATGCTGGAAAATCAAATTCAAAGATAGGATAAGGCGTTACCTGACAGGTAGAAACTCTGGTGCATCGATAAGACCTGATAAGACGTAGTATACGACTATTACAACCAACTGTCTCCGAAAGAGGCCAAATATTCGGACAAGAATCTATATCATGTAAATCCTACAAACTCTGTTTTGAGACGTGATTAATTAAAGGAGAACGAGTTTCTGCTTTCCGAGGACAATTCAAAGAAACCCCACAGCAAAGAAAATGTTATATCTATGTGTGTTGTTCAGTACTATGAAAGGTAAGAACGAATACATTCGTCGAAAAAAAGGATATTTGCCCTGAGCGGGAAAGGAATCCATGCCACCAGTTTTACTTTTTTAGTTAGGAGTGCTAACCACCAAATAATCAAGGAACACCACGCTGGCAACGTAGCAGTTTCATGATTAGTTGAGTTAGTTATTGATGATGGACGATAGAAATTTTCAACAGATAACCTAGTAATGAGTTGGTTAGAAAAACTGTAGTGAAGATTCCTTGTTAGTTTACACTTTTTAGGGGGAGAGGGCAGGGATTGGTAAAAATACTCGCTGATGGTGAATTTTGTGCACTTTTTTGGATGAATTTGAAGCCGACGCTGAGGATAAGAACAAGAAAGGCACAAAGAGGAAGAAACAATGGCAGGCCCCGAGCACCTTGGATGCAGAATTTCCTCCAAAGAGAAGATCGGCCAGGGTAAAATACATATTTAACTCTTTTTTCTTTTTTGGTTCATATAAATTTCTAATGCTTTGTCTCCATATATTTCTTCTATGTGAGCTAATATTTAGTAATACACAATCAACAAAACTGAGAAGGTCATTTTTCATCATTCAAGGACACAGTTTTTTTAAGAATCTAAGTGGGTTGCAAAATTGATGAAAAGCGGGATAGAACGCAACCCTTAAGGCATGGGCCAAAAAGGCAGGGGAGTTGGTGAGCTTCATTGCTTCCAGAAAACTTTAAAATATGAACCTCTTAGAATGCATTTTTCTGCATTCTTGAGCAAGAATTAAGGTGCTTTGACTGAACACAGACATTTATACTCAGCTTTTTCTCATCACAATTTTTTGTAAACGCTTGTGACTCTCAGCCAAAAATCCCACCAGCACGAAACTAAGCTGTGATTTTGTTAACCCTTTCAGCCCAGGTAAATTTATCAACATTTAACTTCTCCTTACATATTTCTTAACAAAGCAATATAACTGGTAATGAGAAATAAGGAATTGATCAAGTGGAATAAGCTGTGGAAGTTGAAAAGCCAAGCTCTCCCAAACTGCTTATATGGAAAGTGTGGAGCTCAGTTGGGAGAATTTACCAACACGTCATTTTGTTGTGCTTGGGGCAGAAAGGATTAAGGTATTCCATGATTTTACACAGTTTTTCTAAGGCAGAGTACAGCTGCCGCCCACTGGCACTTCTCAAAAACTCCAAGACAAAAAGTTAATCTCTGTTCTTTCAAATACGCAATGTTGCTGATTGCAGGAATCACTTTTTTGAAAGCAATTCATTCTGGAAGCGAACAAGGCGGTATTGAAACCATATTATTATTTGATATTTAAAAATATTGCTCTCTTTCTGAAATAATTTGATATATTTAAGGTTCTCTTAACTGTAGGTGCGAACAAACAAGAAAAAACAAGAAGAAGTTAACTTTCAAGATATTATCCTTTCATTTCTTCCGTCAACCCTGTTGAAGTAAGTACGTTCAACCGACATTATACACTTAATGACTGCTCACGAGGGAAACATCAGTAATTTGTTTCCCGAGCGAGAAGTCATTAAGTGTTTTGTTATGTATAGCATAAACAAAATACCTTGTTTTGTAGTTCATTCGAAGTCAAATTCTTCCTCAGTTTCATCACAAAAGGCACGTAAAGTTGATACACCAGACCTTGTGGCGTTTTGAGTGTTTTTGGAGACTTTTTCTCCAAGGAGTTCTCCAATTCCATCTTCTGTAAGATGATTAAAATTTTTCTTTGTGGGCTCCATTTTTGTTTTTGAATGAAAACAGTCAAAATTGCAAAAACGTTTAGTACGCGCGGCCAATTTTTCCGCCGAACTTTTGCGACAGCAATGTCACTGGCCAGTGAACAATTTACCAGCCAACTGTTGACCAGCCGGGGAACATTTGATTTGAACACTTCCACGTGACCTCGATTTAACCAAAAAGAACACACATTCAAGTCAAAAACACACTAGCTATATAACAATACAAATCGTTAACTTCCCATAAATGGGTTTTTAGAATCAATTTGCATCGAATGATGATGGGATGTTGAATTTGGTATAAAAAACATTGTGTTAGTAGTTAACAATCAGCCATTCTGCTCCTTATGATGTACAGGCAGCCATTTACCGGTGATGATGACAGCAGTCAAGATGACACACCTGGAGAACTGAGTCAGTCTTCACAAAGGTATGAACGTCATCAAATAGATATTTAATAATAATGGTAATGAAGATGATGATGATGATGATGATGATGATGATGATCTTAAAGAAGAAAACCAACGTCACAAAGCGATTATCTCAACAGAATGTTACGATAAATAATAAGTTATTTCAAGCATTAGAATTCATTAAAAAAGGAATGAAATATGAAGAAATTTAGGGGTTATGAATTTACTTGCATATCTCTGACTGAGTCGTATAGACCTTTGTCGCACTTCGCCATCTTGGATTGAAAACGAGGCAGCATCATGGGAATGTTGAGTCCTATACATAGTTTGGCGAAATCGTTGAAAAATCTACCTACAAAAAATGTTTACTTCCTGTTAACCCTTTCAGCCAAAGGCATTTTATCAGCATCTAACTTCTCCTTACATAATTCAAACTAAATATT
>JAOBRF011179331.1:0-12931 GCA_027575005.1 Sphenopus marsupialis | reverse complement strand
CACGGATTGTTATCTAATTACTACACGCTCGTCATCATTAACTCTGTGTTGTTCCGCTTCAGCACTTTTCCTGTTCGGACAAGAATTTTGCGCAGTTCTTTATCTTTGGGTTGAAAGACCAAAGTCATGATTGTCAACTGCTTCTTGGTTGTTTACTTTATGAGTTTGAACCGTCGTCGTACTAAAATAGTTTGTTTGTGTCTTGAGCCATAGCAATCATAATTCTTTTTACTTAATTCTGTTTACTTTCGTTTTTAACAAGAAAAAAATACTCCTTTACATACCAAAAACTTGGAGACTAAAAATATTATTGAATTTCTTTTTTACAAATGAAGCAGTAATTGATATCTAATAACCGTACGCGTAAATATTGTGAATTTAAACATGCGTAGTTTTTTACGCAAAATATAACCAGCTTGTGCAGTCGCGTGAACACGAACAAGGTCACGCCACAATCATTAGCAGATGTAGTTTTGTCTGAATGGCCATTTTTCTATTGTTAGACTGACAGATTGTCATTTATTTCTTGATGTTTGCTTAAGAGATATGCTGTTGACTTTCTCTAGCGCTGATTTGAGTCTCCGAACTAAAATGTTTTGTTGGTGATTTCAGTTAGCCCTCGTAATTTTGTTGATATTAATTTTTACAAGAAAAGCGCCGGCTTTGCACACTCTTGCAAGGTGTAGTAACTAAAAGTTTTTATGAATACAAAGTATTTTAAGGACGCAGCAGTTGTTGTAAGCCATAATGTAAAAAATGTGTTTGCTTTACAGATCTGTTGTTGACTTTCTCTAACGCTGATGTAAAACTTCGCACTAAACAATATTTTCTTGGTTTCAATAAAGGAAGCAATAGTTGTCGATTTTGCTGAGTTGAATATCTTCTTACCAAATATATTTCGTTTGTCTTTATTTTTTGGTTTTTACAAGAAATGCATTATTTTTACATACCTCAACTATAATACTTCTGTATGCACAGGCACTAGTGACTAAACGGATTTTGCTGAATAACTATTTAACAAAATGAATTACATTAAATACTCTCAGTGACAAAAAAAAACGGGGAATTGGGAATTCCGATAAGCGATTTTAAATCATAAAACTGAAACACACACTTTGAACTTCAACTGAAAGGAATATAGAGTATATACAGTTTCAAAGACCTTCAAGGTAACGATCTCTAACGTTGTCTGTTTCTCTTTAAAACAAAATTACTCAAACTGAAAACAAGAACTTGCGCTGCTCTCCCTTTCTATCTTAATGGACCTGATCCACTGGACTCAACGTTTTCTTAATACAGACATCTTGGGTCATAAGGTTCTTTGTTTCAGATACGTTAATGAGAGACACACGAAAGAGTGTTCAGGTAACAAAGGACTGCATGTAATGGGGAACATTTGAGGCCATCGAATAAGGTCTTTTAATAGAGAAGAAAGAAAAACGAAACTGACTTAAGTTAGAACACATATTTCAACGTTTTGACCACCTGATTACTTTAAGTTACAGGGTAATTCTTAACTGAATGGTCTTTATTAGGCACCTTAGAACGTGCTATTTCACCCCCATTTATTTTCTGAATTCAGTAACAGTATATCCACAAATTATTTTGATCCCCATCGCGAGAGTTTTTGTGCGGGTAATGCTCCCAGTTTCAGTGAATCAATTTTCATTTACTTATTTACTAGAAAAGTATGCAGTGATATTATATAAGGTATACCTTAATACCATTTCTAAATAAAAATACCAATACTCTAGCTTGTTCCAATGCGACAGACAACCAGCTCAAAAATTCGATTCCTGTAATCTGATTCGCCTCTATTACTCTTCCTTTTTCCGTAGAACTTCAGCACTGGGTCAATGATATTTTATGGGATAAACCTTTAAGGATTGAAGAATGAGGAATAAGAGTTACTTAATCAGAAATGCTCAATCTTACCGTTTCCGTCGTATTACAAGAAGATATACTGTGATAAGCTTATAAATATTCCTTTCGAATCGCAATGCAACCAGGAACAATAAAGAATTATTTGCAAGTAATCAGTACACAACAGCGGTTTTAACTTTTTCAGCATTATTTCTAACTTAAGTCGAATGCGAGCGACCTTTTTACTCGTCCGTAAATCAGTCATCCGTGTTTGTACAACTTTTAGTTATAAAAAGGACAATTAGAATTGAGAATAGAGTCCGAATAATACTGAAATGAACTTATTTTATTCTCATCCTCGGCCAATGTTCGGAAATTGTATAAAAATCGTGTTTTGACAGGGCAAAATTAAGAATTAAAGAAAGTTTACTGAAACTGACACATTCTCCGTTTTACTCTGTCATGTATCTTAAACAAGAGGCTACAGGTTGTTTTGACTCATGCCCGTTTCATTAATTATTTTGCTTTAAAATTCCTAGTAAAGGAATGCCTGTTTTAGGAGTATACTCATGGATTAAAAGGTATAATTTTGTAAGTTATTTTATTTGACTTCTGAATGCGACTGCCGGATCCTCTACATGCATTCGTAAACTAAACATAAATCTTATTTCACTTTATTGAGCTTCGGTCTTCCAAACGATTCTCCTGGCTCAACATAAAAGAAGCGTTACAGGCCAACAATATTAATGACTGAATAATTATTGTGTGAAAGATTTCGGAACCATTTCGACAAATACAGTACTGAAAGTTCCAATAAACAAGACATGGATAGCAAATACTAAATGCGCGTACTAGAGAGCATGCAAGCACGACCGTGTTTTTCACGGACAAATTTTTGGAATGCTACGAGCATTTGAGCGTTTACTAATTTTCAAAAAATAGCATTCCTGCCCATAATTGTAATGTATTCTTTCGAATGCAGTTTTGAGTTTTATTAACTAAAGTTGATATCCCTGCTGTACTTCAAGAAATATAAATGCCTTATACAACAATTTTAAACCTCAGTTATTGGCTCCACTGAAACTAATAAGCACATGCCGATTTTACTTATATGTATGGAAAAGTTGCATCCAGTGCTGAAATTGGAGTGAGAAAGAAGGTTCCAGCATTATCACAGATTATGAATTTAATTCATTCCTAGCTATGAGGAACATAAGGCTGAGTGACTATACTGAAGAATAAGAACTATTAGTGAAATATAAAATCAGTTACATGCCATTAAAAAAAACCTGTTTTTAACAAATTGGAGTTTTTTGGCATAGAATATAATCTAAATTACCCACTTCCTTGTTCTCAGCTGACCTTGTAGCTCAGTTGGTTGAGCATTGGTTGATCTATTCCGGGAGTCACGGGGTCACAGATTTTTTCTCTTTCTCCGTGCGAACTTATTTTCTTTCTTTTCTCTTAAATGGAGCTTGCCGTGCTCAGGAGGAAAGGCATTTCATAAAAACAGATGGGAAAAGATGAAAATGGCAACAATCCGTTTTTAATCGTTGATTGTTATAAACAATAAAAGCCCCTTAATGTTTAATGAGCTTAGTGTTTTCTCTTTGTATCAACAATGACAACACTTTCTATTTTCTTTGCGCGTGCTAAGGCCAAACAAAAAACTCGGTGTCTATCAGAAATTTTTGTAAATGTAAATGCGTCATGTAGTTTTATTTCTTGCGCAGGAATCGCAGCAAACGAGTCATTGTGGTTCAGTTCATGAGGCAGAGGCGACATGTACAAAAATTAAAGTAGTTAAACATTTTTTCAATCATTTTTTTCTATATCTTTTTAGAAAATAAAAAAGTCAATGCAGCACGGCTATTTTGATGTACAGGCGCTGATGAGAAACCAGAGATCTTTTTTATTTGGCCTTTATTTGTTTAAAAATATCAGTCTCAGTAAAACTTTGATTAATGTTTACCCGAAGGAAACAGTTTACAGGCAAAGAACTGAAATATATATATATATATCGTAATGATGAATTGCTTTGGGTGCTGAGTTCATGCATTTGCTTTCAGTTTCTTCGTTAAAATTTATAATACTAGGCCACGAACACAATTGAAATTCAAAAATTTCGGGTAATTAAAAGTTCTTATAACTGACTAGATTTTGCTTCCTTTACTGAATACTTTAGTAATCACAAATGAATTCAGTAAACGTTTAAGTCAAAAGAAAGCTTTTCTTGTAAAAAATGGATATGAATAAATTTATGAGGCCTAAGTAAAAACACGCACAAACAAAATATTTTAGTGCGGAGATTCAAATCAGGGTTGTAGTAAGTCAACAGCAGATCTACAAAGTAAACTCAAGAAGGAATTGTCAATCTCTTTCTCTTTCCACGAACAAAAAGTAGCCAATCAGACAAACTACAACCTTGTCCGGACAGGAAAAGTGCTGAAACAGAACAACACAGAGTAAATATTGATTCGTATGTTAATTCCTCGATTCATTATTCAATAACCGCTATTTGTTCATGTATCAGTATTAGGGTAAATTCGATTGTTTAGTTTTAGAATAATTAAAGCGGTTCAGTCTACTGGTCTATAGATTTTTTGTCCGTCGTAAAACTTCATTTACCAAGTATATTAAAAAAATAATAACATTTGATAAATACGGAAAATTCTGACGAACGATTATACTCTCAGGGCTTTTTAAATAAGAATAACGAGCAAAAGTTAAGACTAACTGTCAAAGAGCTGGTACAGTGGTAAGATCTCTGCCTTCTAACCACAAGGTCCCAGGTTCAAATCCCGGCTCAGCCGAGTGTTGAACATTTGTGTGAGCATATTTTCTGCCAAAGTTGACTCAACTTCTCATTCTTACAAGATGGATAAAATATGTACCAGTTGCTGCTGAGGGCTAACCTGCCGATATATACAATTAGTGTCCCGTCCAGAGGGAGTCAATGACTCTCATCCGCTCAACATCGGCAGAATCCGGAGATAAGCACTGGCTTCAATGGCCCACTTAAGCTCGTAAAAGGATTTAGCTAAGCGCAGACTGAGGATCTATAAATATGAAAATCTTTCAAAACCGTATAAAACACAAAATGATTCACTGTAATTTGAGATCTTACGAGTGTTCAACAAACAACAATGAATCGAAGGTAGTACATGTGGTGCAAAATGTTTCAGTTTTCCGATGCTTATTTCATTTTGTTTTCTCTTTAGCATAAACCACGATCAGATCAATGAATAAGAACAAATTTTAAAGAACAAACTTAGGCGGAAGTCGCTAAAAAATTAAGAACAGGAAGAATGTTGGCTCAATGTAACTAGTGGTTCTTACTGAAAGAAACTCGAAGATCACCTAATGACGCGACTTCGTTTTCATACCCCATCGCAATAAAAAGCAATGCAATTGACAACAATCAATTTCTTGATAATTTCTTTCAGTCGTGATTTCTTTAGTAGCTTTACAAGAGCACCCAACTAGTAATTTTCAGCGTGAAATGGAAAGTTTAATTGTTTTATTTTTTAAAGTAAACACAAAAATATTATATCAGTTTTCATATTATATCAGTTAAACTCCACTTCCTCAGTTCCTGGCAAGGTTGTATCAATTCCAATTAAATTCCCAATAAATGATCATAAAGAGATAAAATTTACATTCCCAACCATCAAAATACACACGTATAGCATGCTAGTCAGCAATGTAAAAAGATAAATTCCCAGCAGGAAAAAATAGCTTATTTTATATCATTGTAATCACTGTTTGCAATAATTTTAGTTGTTAGTCTTCAGTACCTTGAAAAAAATGGACACAACCAACTAAAACAGATGTTGCAAAGTTAATTTTAATTTTGTTCTCCGTTTCAAAAAATCAACTTTTGTATTTTGCCGAGTCACCAACACTTCACGAGATTGATCCACAAAACAAAATTGAACAGTGACCAAAAAGTTTATTTTTAAACAGCCATTTTTCCAGCGGCAAACGATAATTAACCTGCTAGCTCTACGCAAAATAAATTTTTCTCAGCTAAAAAAGATTAAACTGCGATTGACTTGCCAGACAGTTTTGATAAGGAAAACAATAAATAAAATTCACTTACTTGTGCCGGTTAAATACTATAGTATTTTTGTCTAATCCATTATCCTCAGCCAAGATTTTGAATCTTATGCAAAACGCATGTCAGAGACTTTCTATTACTATGACTGACTCACCAGACTGAACTCCGAATTTGGAAAACTGGTTCCACTCGGGCAAAGCTAACCAGCTAACGTTTTTCTGAAGAATGGTTCTACGTCTTTTTCTGAAGAATCTTAAGACATATAAAATAATCTGTCAATAAAATTGTATTTTCTCTTTTTTTTCAAATATGTTCGAGGCTGCATGATAAATGCTTCACGTAAACTATCGAACTTTTAATTAAATTTAGCTTAGAGCTTGTTACAGAGGCTTGGTAGTCATTTGAGAGCAGTTCTACCAAGTTATCAGAACAGTTACACTGCTGAAAATCGGGTAGACTAAAAGTCTCCCCCATAACTTATACTGAACAAACAACAACCGCATTTATGATTTAGCACTTGATCAGATTTTAATATTTAAAAGCCATATGTATTTTTCTTAGGTTTTTCTCTCTCTTGAGACATTAATTCTGTTCTGATGAAAGTAGCGAGCGGGAAAGTTTGGAAACTGATTAGAGCCGGTAATGATACATAAGTGTAGGGCAATGGTCATGAAAGAATCTTTAATTGGCGGTGCGGTGTTATTTGTTCTCACGAAAACATATGATGTTGGGCGGTAAAATTAATCATCTTGCCTTTTCTAAGCGCTTGCTAAAAAGCTTTAACACATATCGAAAGTTCATTATGTTTGCTCGTCCATCCACGATCAACGAACGATTTTAAAATGTTTTGTAATTTTTGATTGTTAAAAAATTAATCACCGCTAATTGTCACTGAATTACATTATGAAGTTAATTACTATTATACTTCCTCAATCTCTGTTTACTTGTTCAGTTGTCACTCTACAAGTCTATTGGCCCTAACGAAGATTTCTTTATCTACACCAGGAGCTGTAACTTGGAGAAATAAATTAAATGATCATGACTGAATATAAACGGTTTGCTTTTAGTGCTTTTGAGGGGTAATATCTTGGTATTCTTACATACGGTTTTATCGAAACGACAGACAAAATGTGTGTGCTCCTCCGAGACTACAAAGTTGATATACCGATGTTTAATCTGAAACTAAGAAAAGACTTCACACCACAGGATGCTGGGCGTGAATAAACAACGATTATATTGAATAATAGCAAATTAGCGGGAGCGTAACGTGTTGGACAATTTAATAATCCTTTTTAAATTTTAGACTTTCTCCTGAAATATCTCTGATTTCCAGTTTCTTTTCGTTTTAGCTAAGATAAAATTCATTTCCCACCGAAAGTTGGGCTACAAACTTAAGAATATGCTTTCCTCTTGCTAAAAATAAACTTAGAAACTTGAAACGAACGAGTTCGCTTATTTGCTAGCCAAAATAAACAGTTAAAACAGGAACACGTAATAGAAGGTCACCTGAGAACGGCCGACTCGAATGACAGTCTTGTCTAAAAGAAAAATCTTTAAACAAAATGAACGCACAAAAATTTGTTGCCGTTTTTTTCATGTTTCTATCACAATCGTTACTTTCTGTTAGCACAAAATATTCCACCGAGTTTGTTGTAAAGGACAAAGGAGGACACGAGGAAAATCAGCGCTTTGACGAGCGGAACCTGTTTGATGCCGAGAGGGAGGTATGTGGTCAAGTAAAGTCCCACTTACTTAACTCAAGCATTTGTTATGCCACAAAATGATTTTGATTTGAGTGGAAATTCCTAAGATTATCTTCCGTTGGCCGACTGGAAGCTGTTCTCATACTATATTTATATAATAAGCACCTCGAGAATCGCATCCCTTTGCTTTGTAAAATGTTTACTTAATGCATGCGTATAGACATGCAGAACGCATATTTATAGCAAAAATGAGAAAATTTCCCTATTTCAAAAGTTTACAACAATTATCAAGTTAGCATTTTTATTAGCTTTGTTCGTTTGTTATTTTGGTAGTTGATTTCTCTTGATTATAAGAAAAACTATAGAAACTCGCATCATAAGCAATTCCGGTGAACTTCGCCGGGTGGAAGGCCGTCGGGATATGTGTAAAAATAGCCTAAAAATACAAAGACGTGAAATTTTTCAACCCTAAAAAACACCTCTTAGCTTAGATTTTAATAGGTAGGAAGAAACCAAAGAAATAAAGCTAAAAAATAACTTTTGATTTTCTATAACCACCCTCTAAAAAATCTCAAATTGCCGATTTCGACCCCTAAAATATACGACAAGCACGTTCGCTATCGTACCAATATAGAGAATGAATCCTCCCGGCCGAGTTAACCCGGATAAGTAAAATACGTCATACGATAAGAGTCTCACGCAAGTGACAATCTCTCTGAAAAAGTGAACGAGCCGCAGCCTGAGCTTATTCTTAAATTGTTTTTAAATTTTATTTGGCCAATCTGGGTCTCGTTCT
Organism: Sphenopus marsupialis; assembly: GCA_027575005.1. NCBI lineage: Eukaryota > Metazoa > Cnidaria > Anthozoa > Zoantharia > Sphenopidae > Sphenopus > Sphenopus marsupialis. The sequence goes on along the minus strand of JAOBRF011179331.1, from coordinate 4,509 downwards.
TATCATTAAAACTGTTCAGCTTTTTTTACATATTAAAATGAGCGTACTAGTTAGTGAGATTTTAGAAATTTGAGACTCACTAATGATTCAGTTGTTCTTATTTTATGTAACTTAGGTAGTTTACGGAACTTCGCAAAACACTTCCGATATAAATGTAACAGCTAATCATTTCATTGGAATCGGAATTTATTGGCTTTCACGGCCTGTTTCGAACTTAGAATTAAAATAACTGTGAGCATATATTGGATTCATATACAGAAAAGGGTATAAAGATCACATATAATATATCAATACGTAGTGACCCTAAAACTCCATAAGACCGTTCTAAGCTAGCCTAACGGAAGAGTTAAAAACAGAAGATAAGGAAAATAAAACCCTTAAGACAGAAAGCTGTTCAAGAACAGAAAGTACAGTATGTAAATAGTTAAAAGATGCCAAACACAAACATTATTTGTATTATTTTTTTCTTCATCAAATTGACCCGTTAAATTTGTGATCAATTGTTATGTTCCACTAAATCTTTTTTCAAAACAGCAATCAAATATAATTTTGCATTCGTTTCATGATATGCAAGGGTTCATCAGTTCAACTGGGTCTAGAAAATCAAAATATCTTGTATCAGGTTTGATTCGACCTGTTAGCTGTTTGTCTTTGTCAGTTCGGGTCACTCAAGAAAGAAAAAAAATGTCATCTAAATAAACAAGCTAAAACGTATATTTTAAGCCCAAGATTGACCAAAAATTTGTAATTCAATGTCGTTCAAAAAGTAGCTACGACATTAGATTGATTATTATCAAACTCTAGCTCAGTCTGTGAAAATAGTAAATATTTATCAATTGATCGTTTGATTTTCGGTTTGGCTAAATGCGAACCTTACTTGGTGTTTGCTTTTATCGTCTGCATTCAATCTGTTTCCAAAATGAAGGGTTTTTTTAAAATTTCGAAGATAGTGACGTGTTGAAAAGTCAGATCTAGAGCTATATGGGTGGTGGGAAAAGATTATCCGGGAGGTTTTTTCTACCGACTGCTTTTGCTCTTCAGAAAATTCATATTCAAAGCTCGATCGTCTTCATACTTTTGCCTTTACTACTTATATTCTACACAATCTTGGAAGCTGCCTTTTTTTGTTTTTACATAATATTTTCTTTTCCCAAATTTCTTGCAGGTTTTCAATAAAATTATCACAGCTTAATTTGTACTAGTGATTTTACTTATTGTGTCAACCAGTTGCACATTCATATAGCATAGGGAACCAGTGACATTACTGTATTGTAATTAAATCTGAACTGAGAACACGCTTTTGTTTTTATAAGAATTAACCATTAACTTTCGGCTGACGCTTGACTGTTCTTAACTTTTTGGTGATTTCAGCCTCAAGTTGTTATTAAATTGTTCTTATTTCCTTGTATTTCCAAACAGTGGATTAGTTGCCAGGAACAATAAAAAGGCGCTAAGAAATATGTGTTTGTTATTGTTTTATCCAGCGATATGTCGTCCACGAACGTGACGAGCTTGTATACATGTAGCGTGTTATACAATCTCCAATAAATGGCAATATGCTTGTTGAAAAGAGCGGTTAGATACATGTACATTTCAATCTGTGTACAAGGGTTAAATAAATTTTTTAAATTTGTCTGATCAAAATTTCTACCTGGTGATTGTGATTGTTCTTAAGTTTGAGGCAAATCTCAGCCTGGGTGTTCTTATCAGTAAAATTTGTTTTTATAAAAAAAAAGCGTGTATTCGTCAGGTTAATTATAGATTTGACTAGTACCTCCAGTTAACCCTTATTGATAAAAACAATGATACTTGAAGTCGCGAGTTTCGGTAATTTTTTTTACCAGAGAAAATCCTCATAGTAATCAAGCCTTAGCCCGAGCTTGTTCTTAAATTATTGATCAATACATGTTCGGGCCAATTTTAGCCTCGTTGTTCATATTCTTATGAAGAAGCATGTATAGACAACTATCCGTAGCCGTCCCGGAAATGTTCATTCTTTATCTACAACGAGATCATTGTTGTTTTTCAAACAGTTCAAATCTACTGAGGATCAAGTATGGAATGACAGAGAATTGTACGCGAGGACTGGTCGTATTTTCAATGACACGTTTTGGCCTGATCAATGGTATTTGGTAAGTCAGTGTAAATTTATAAAGTCAATTCTTATACAAAGACTCCGGCTTTGATTGGATATATAGATAGATTGTTTTAGATATTTTTATTACAAAATCTACATTGCAGTCCGAGGACTGAATTGTGTAGAATTAACAATTAAATTATTTGAAACTTTACACTAATAAATACGAGGAGTTTCCTCATCTAGCGCGTCGACTTAAATTATCTGATAACAGAAGAGGTTTTGTCATAGAAACTGATAAATAACCATATATATGATTAGAAACAACGGCAGTCTCATAAGTTTCGAAGATATGTTCGTACTGAATAACCAAATTCATAGATATAACACGAGGTCAAGCAAATCATTTCACTTGCCCCGTGAAGAACTAAGCTTTGATCGCAATTCACAATCAAACTCAAGGTCCAAAGATATTTATCTCATTTGCACTGATATAAAAGTGTTACTTACTCTTCATTTACAACAAAACTTAAGTCACATCTAATTTCTAAATAATAATCAAGCCTATATATATTCATTCCATGTCATCTTGTCATATCTATTTATTTTTTTCCTCAAAGTATACATGCAATCAAATGCCTTACAAAAGAGGAGGACCTTAATAAGCCATATCGCTTCCTATCAGTCATCCCCGCCATTTCCTTTCTAAATCTTTATGTAATTAATGTAATTGATGTTCTCAAAAAATGGCAAATAAACTGAAACTAAAACTGAAACTATGCCGGCCAGTGTTGCCAGTTGTTGTGAGATCACTTCACTTGGTACCGTTGTACGTTTTATATTTTCAAGATACTGATTTAGTAGCAAGGTTACAAGCTCTTTTAGGAGCTCAGTTTAGCTTTTTCTCTGCTCGATTGGAATGTGTTTTAGTCTGGTGAAACAAAAAAAATGATTATTCAATTATTTTCAACACTTACAAATATTGTAAGTTACTGAACTGGCATGTTTTTTACAAGTTTTGAAACTCCAAATGACTAGAATATTCATTTCCAGCCTACTTCGATTTCACTTGATCCATTTAGTTAACTTGCAAATGCTAGCAATTTTTTGTCACGTTTTCCAGCTTTTGTTTTCCCAATGCCCTCCAAAGTTATAATAATAGTAATAAAATTTTTGTTCTTGGGCATAAAAATGTTTTGGGCCCTTCTTATATCTCATTTTAAACTAAGGCCTTGTTTACACGATACCGGATCGAGATTCATTCCCGTACGAGTTCGTCCCGCTTCCGTACAAATCGCTGCAGATTACTGAATTTGTTTTCGTTCCGCGGAATGAATTTAGATCCGGTATCATATAAACACCGCCTAAGTCTGACTCCAAAAAATATTTATTATATTATCCAAAGAACCAACATGGAGTAAACATGAATGTTGAGAATGCGTGGAAAAGAGGGATCACCGGAAAGAACGTCGTTATAGCTGTTGTGGATGATGGTTTGGATCGACTGCACCCTGAACTGATTCGTGCTTATGTAAGTATGCGCTATTTTAATAAGAGCAAGTAAAATTCCAATCGGGACTTAATCTGTTAATATTTGTACTTTTTCGACAATTTCAAACTCAAAATAGTTTTCTTCTTTTACTACACACATTTTTTTTTTAAGTAATTTATACTAAATTTATATCTATCATAATATAGATGAGGACCCTGCGCGCGCTCTGCATGGTTGGTCAAAAACGTTTTATCAGTGAGAATAAAAACATAGAAAAAACATTCGTCATCAGAGAGAGAAACTCTAGTGTGTCTTAGAGGAAATAATAAAAAAGAGCCTGTTTTATCGTTTTTGGGTGCACGCATATGGGATCCTATCTATATTATAAAGCAAATAAAGAAACCAAAGCCGTGTATTAGATTGTGATAAAACACTCGTAGGGTCATATCTATATTATAAAGCAAATAAAGAAGCCTAAGCCACGTATTAAACTGTGAATAAACACTCGTAGGGTCCTATATTATTATAAAGCAAATGAAGAAGCCTAAACCGTGTGTTAGACTGAGATAAAACACTCCAGGCATTTGGGAACATTTGTGTTTTATCACAGTCTAATACGCATCAGTTTAGGCTTCTACAAATTCGATCACATTCACAACATGTAAACATAATGTCTATTCACACAGGGTGCAATGAATACATGTATGTTAGTAAACCTTCCTTATTATTTTTATTATTATTATTATTATTATTATTATTATTATTATTATCAGTAGTGTTCTTGTTGTTCTTGTTGCTGTTCTTGTTACTGTTCTTGTTACTCTTACACTTGCTGTTACTGTTCCTGTTCTTGTTTTTGTTACTGTTACTGTTACTGTTCTTGTTACTGTCACTAGTGCTGTTAGTATTTCTGTTCCTGTTTTTGTTACTGTTACTGTTC
>JAOBRF011168220.1:0-12934 GCA_027575005.1 Sphenopus marsupialis | reverse complement strand
AATCAAGAAATGTTTTCATTATTGTTGTTATTCTGGGACTGTGGGTGCTATTTCTCATTAATAGTGCTGCAGACTTTCAAAATTTAACTTTTCTGTTTTTTAGACCATTGATTGTGAGAGATCTGTTCTGTTCAACACAAACTAGCCTGAACATGAATGACTGACTGTGTTTGACTCCCTGTGCAAAAACTGGAGCAAAAATTTTAGTAACTTTAAATCTTTTCTTTGACCAAGATATTAATTGTAGTTTCAGAAAAAAGTGAAGTGAGTGAAATAAAGTGGTGAGCATGCAGACTGATGTTCTAGATAAAAGTTTCAGTCAAAGATTGAGTTAATCACAGGTGTATAGCCAATCAGAGACCACTATTTTTATTATTTGTGCCTATATGTGATACATGTTTATCTCAGTTGAAATTAATTTGCCGGTAATTAAAAATTATCAATTAATTTTAAATTATTTTTTTAGAAGTAAAAAAGTGAATTTTAAGAATAAAATGAATTTTTAAAATAAAATTGGTCAGTATATACTATAATGAAATTGTTATTTCAAGCACCCACTGCAGTACTTCTTTCAATACTTTGGACAAGGGCCACTCAGTATTTGGTTTTCGAATATATTATATGTTTGATTTATTGGCTTTGTTTTGATACTGTAGTTTTTGAGGATTTTGGAAAATGACAAAAATCATTGTTAAAATTGCAGCAAGGCATATGAATAGAGGTGTAAACTATTTTTAGCACTCTTTTGTTTGCGAAGTGGATGTTAAATATTTGGAATGTTTAAATGATCATTCCCTCATTATTGTTGTCAATCGAGTGTCACACCTCTAGGAATTATTGGCTGTTATGGTAGGCTGGTTCACTCATGACAATTCTGGCACTGTTAAAAGCAATGGTGTGATCATGTTTGTGGGCATGCAGGGTGATTTTGAATTTAAGGGTTAAAAATGGCAATAGCTTGTTTGTGTTCCCAAAGTTGTCAAGCAAGTACTGTATACGTTTGGTCATATTGGTTTCCAATTGATATTGGTTTCAAATTAACCTGGTTTTTGTGAGATTTGCCAAATGAAAAATACTTATTAGTTTTGCTATGAAACTTTAATTTTTGTTGGATTTGTTTACACATCTAATAATGGACATAGCTAAGTGTTTGTGCTGAAAGAATAATGATTTCTTTACTGCAATGCAGAACTTATGCAGCTTGACTCTGCATGTCATTACCTTTTTAAACTTGTCTAAAGGAAAGTGGTGTGAACGGTACTCAATATTTTGAGAACTTTGAAACTTAAAGAAAAAGTAATACTAATAATTTATATTCTTCAACGGTGTTTAGAGTCTGCATCAATTGATTTTAGGAAGCGGTCACTATTAAATGCTGGGGAGGGAGCCAGAAGATGTTTGACAGATTGACTAAATTTTTTGTGGACCCCCTCCCCATTGCCCCCAACAAATGGTAGTTCTCCCCCTGCAACAAGCCGTAGAGTTTCTTATTCCCCCTTCCCCAAGAAGATGTAACTGGAGGCTGTGTATTTGTAAATTAATGCACAACAGGATCTTACAATACAATGACATTTCTGTAGATATAGTGGTGTTGAAGAAACTTAAAACTTTTACAGGTGAAAAATAGTTCAAACTGTATAATGCTGTTTCTTTTTCCTCTATTAGTAATTACAGAAATAAGCAGGTCTGGAGGGGGGGAAGGATTAAACAGAAATTCCTGTGATACTGGGAATATGCCTGTCGATATTTTCTTGTACCAACTATAACTGAAATTTTGTTAAATTTTCATGCACCCCCCTTAAATGTATAGTAATACTTTGCAGCCCCCTCTATCAGATCCTCACTGCAGAGAGGGAGATGAGTAAATGGAAGAAGAAGAAGAAGAAGAAGACCCCAAAAAATTTCATGGCCCCTCAAAATATCTTCTGGCCCCCTCCCCGACATTAATATAGTGACTGCTGTCTTAGTACTAGGCCAAATAAAAAAGATTCTCAGCTTCTCATCAAAAATTTGTACTGGGATACCTGTGATAAGCATTTAAAAAAAGTACAAAATTGGTGAAAAACGTTGATGGGAGGGGTGGGGGATACTTGTTTTCATGGTTGTGGTTGTCACATTTGAATGTAAGATTGAATAGCACTAGCTGCAACCATGTGGCATGCACTTTTTGATAGCAAAAGCAGAGGTTTAATAGTGATTCATTAAATTGAAAGTGAGGCATTTGGGTCAAACACATCAGCTATTAAAGGCTCCAAGTCTGAGTTATGAAAGTGACCTTTTACTAAGATTGGTTAAAAGGAAAAAAATTCAATATTGATTTGACTGCCTGTAATGGTAAACGAAATACAACAGTTCAGTCTGAAAATATCTTTGAAATTAATATGAAATCGCAAAGGTACAGTACTCCATGTTTCTCGCTGCAACGTACTGGTGCTTTCCAGTTTTGTGCACGCTTAATTTTTGCGCCGTTTTGTTTACAATGTATGACAAGTTTTTCCACGTGAGTGATAAGTTTTGTTGAACAATTTGCTGGTTTTTAACAGTCACATTGCTGTTTCGTTCTTTCTTCCAGTGGGAAAGCTGTTCGGTTTGACAATGAAATTAGTTTTGGGACCATTCAAAGTTCAACATTTAGGTAACAGCAACCAAGATTAGAAAGTTCTTTTTTCGCGATCAGCAACGATGCGATGATGCAAAATTAATGTAGAATCTTGGTAATATATACAGAGTGAAGTAATGTCAAATGCCAATTGTCTAAGGAAACTTAAAGACTTAAAGACTGTTGTGATTATTTGCTAAAGCACCAATGCCAAATTTTGTTAATTTCTGCGTAATCATTGTTTTTTCCTAATCGATATTCTTGTCTTTAATTTATGTAGGTTTCAGACTCAGTGCTTATATTCCGGCTTATATAAAATTGCAGACCGCTACTTTCCGGAGAGTTGACAACTCTTACGTTATAGTGTACTTCGATCGTGGCAAAATAACCGAAGCTTACTGCATGGCTTGTGGCGATTCAGCAGGTGAACTTTGCTGGTGCGAACACGTGCTGGCTGTTTGCATGGCCAGGATTGACCAGAAGAACACCTGCGAGATGTATCCTCCTCTCTCTGACTCGTTAAACCGACTTAGCCGTGAGCAGCTCCTCAAGTTTTCGCAGTATTTTCTCTGTGACCATCACTTGAAACCAGGAATTATAGAAAGTGGCCAGATGTTACTGAACAAGCTTCTTAAACCTCCTAAAAGTCAAAGCAGCAACCTCGGTGCAGGAACAGCAGATGAAGGAACGAAACAAGCTGAAGAAGATGATTTGAACAGCATTCCAGGTGCACCGGATCTTACCGCTGGAGCAGGTAATGAAACATAGTTGAATAACTGGCAAATCTCAACTTTGTTGAATTGAAGATGACGAAAAATATAGGGCTCAGATCTCGACTTGAGAAATTGTATACCGAGAAAAAAAAGACGAGTTTGGAACAGGATGTAATAAAAATTATTATTCCGTCTGTAGCCACTCCAAGCAACCACTAAACTTCTAAAAGCCTTAAGCCAGGTTTCCATTAATAGCTACCAGTCTCAGCCATAGTAATAGAAGCACCACTTCGATTTACTTATAATCGCACACTACGATTGTAAGTGAAATGGCTCACTGCTTAGGTGGTATGGATCTAGTAAATGGTGTACTTGTTTCTGGGTTGCAATTGATTGCCACAAGCATCCATCCGATTGCAACGGATTTCAAACCGTAATTTTCTTAATATACCTCTCCTGTCGTGAAACTTCAATCATTACAGGTACTAAAATTGAACACTGATGTCAGTAATTCTGTGGACTGCAATTGCTATTGTCGCTAGTATTATTCCAGTCGAAAGCGGTGGCATGCAGTTTCCATTGAAGTCATTCCAGTCACAGAATCTTTTTGTTTGCGCCACTGGAATGAACGGAGCAATTATACAGGCCTAGGGTTCCCGCACGTCCTTTTTAAAAAGTCTTAAATAGTCTTAGTTTTGATTTGTTTTGGTTAGTTGACGATTTTCCCAAATTCATAGTTGAGGTCGTAAATATATTAGTTCAAAACTATCTTTTGTTTCTCAGCTTCAAATTTGGAAAATTAAGCATTAAATAATTTTGATAAAAGCGCCAACTTTTCAAGCTTCCATTCTGCAAATAAATTACCAAGTAAAAAATATTTTATGTTGGTCAGAAGATGTTAACACTTGGAATCACATGTCGATAAAAGCACATTCTCTTGTTTACGTTTGCTGTGATGGCCTTAAATTATGGGATTTTTGGTGTATTAAAAAGTTTTAAAAATGTTTTAATTTTGTTGGGCCCCGGGGGAGCTGCACCATGGTACCAGGTTTAAGTTTAAAATGTTAACACACAAGAAATGTGTGTTTCCTTTCACTTAGGAGTTGAAGATAAGGCTAACTGGTTCTTATGTAAAGAAACTTTGCAAAAAAAGTGTCTGTTTGGAGGGGATTCGGACGCCTTGGAACAAATGGGGTTTCTTGGACCTAAAAAGGTTTCACGACAGCTGGATCCGATGTTGCTGTGGTCCAATGGTACAACTGACTCAATACAAGGATTTGTTGAAGGTATGAGTGACACATGAAGTTTGTTATGATTACAATTATTTTGGTTGCTCCGTGTATGGTAAAATCGTTTGGATGAGTAATACAACACACATTTTTTTTAAAACTAAGAACCAGTAAAATTTTGCTCAGGTTTAACGTTCTTATTTTTTTCAGCAATTTGAGGCTCAGAAAGTTCTTATTTTGTTTTCAATGCCGAATATTTTTCAATGAGTAAAAATCAACTAAAACACTTTTAGATAACCGGGTACAAATTTTGAAGCTGATATGACAACACAGTATTTGCTACAGTTGATTGGTCGCAGCGTTTCAGCATTGTATTGAAATTTTCAAAGAAAACGCCCGAGCTATAAAATGGGCATTGTGGTGGAGATGGAGACATTCATCCAATACCGGTCACCAGTGCACAGTGAGGTACAGGCATTCTGGTGGCCCTAAAAGTCCTAAGAATTTTTGCGTGCACTAAAAAGCCCTACTTTTATGGCAATTTTCGAGTTTTTCCTAAAAATTCCTACTTTGTTCCTTTTTTTGATAACGGTTTAGTGGGGCTGGTGTCATTGAAATAATTGCTTGATATGTAATCTGCATCAGGAGATTATCTGTGGTCTGATTCTTAAGACAATCCTTCAACTTGTGTCACTCAACGGACGTGACATCAATGCCAGTCAGTGGCTTCAGATCTCTAATCTGTATCAGCCATTTTACGATGAGAAACGTTGAAATTTTTCTAGTTTCATGCAGTCATTGTCATTTTCATTAACTTATATTTATTGGAGCATGAATACCAGTGAGATAGATGTAAGCAGTGCTGTTTTTTCTACATAGATAAAAGCTTCCAAATAGCCTTACTTTCTTGCTTATTATCCTTGAAAATCCCTATTTATATGCAGACTAGTTTTATTATTGATCATATAAACTGATGGTTTAATTGTTTTTAAGATGCATTATGAATCCAGAATAACAGGATTATTGTCATTTTTGTCTTTGCAAAGTAATTGACGGACTAACTATAAGTTTGAAAGACATTTAAAACCATAAGATTTAGTGTCTTATTGCATCATATTGAATTATTATAGCTGTAGAATCTGTATTAATTAAGTAACCTTGAATTTGACATATATATCATTATATATTTGTTCTATATTTTTGCAGTTTTGGTGATATTTGTTCTATATTTGTGAGTCCTATAATCCAATACTTTTGTACCCCTAAAGCGCTTGACACCCTGATTATGTCAATTCCACGGAAGTTATTTATAGAAAGAATCATGTTTCTTTTTCATAATTTTAGATGGTTTGGAACCCTGGATCGACAACGACGATGACATAAAAGAAATATCAACTAGAGATTGGATGTTAGACGCTGTTTATGACATTTTAAAGGAAGACTATGGAACGGCTATGGTTGCCATTGGCACTTGGAGTGATGATGTCATCAGTAGTTTCAAAAATATGAAGGAACATGACGATGTTTTTCGAATCCGCTCAGGTTTACGACGTTAGTACGACTTAGATTATTTTTACCAGTAAACTCTGATGACAGTTTGGATATGAAACACTAGGCTGTCAGTTTTAAATGCACTTATCTATTTCTCCATAAATATTTTTCACAAGCATGTTTTTGTAATGTTGATTTGTTTTTATGGTAGATCACTTGTTTGCTGGTTGAAATGCGTTCTTTTTAGATACGAGGGTTGCACCTAGAGCTTATCCGTAAAACTGTTGCTTTATTAATCGAAAATTAAAGTTTCTCAATATAGTTAACAAATGGAAACGAGCTCTAAATTTCTATCGGCTGTAAGAATTGTAAGGGCGAAGCTAGAGCCATTCCATCATTTACCGGTAGAAACTGAGAGCGGGTACAGCTAGCACAGTAATAAAATCTTATTGAATGATTTCCTGATTTATATGGAGATTTTTTTTAACGAGTTAGGACAAATTGTCCGATCGAGTCCGAACGACAGAATAGTACGCACACAGTACAGTACAGCACAGTACGTACACAGCACAGCAGAGCACGTACACACCACGTGCAAGCAGAGCACGTACACAGCACAATACGTAAACAGCACAGCAGAGTACGTACACAGCAAAGCACGTACACAGCACAGCAGAGCACGTAAACAGCACAATACGTAAACAGTACAGCAGAGCACGTACACAGCACAATACGTAAAGAGCACAGCAGAGCACGTACACAGCAGAGCACGTAAACAGCACAATACGTAAACAGCACAGCAGAGCACGTACACAGCACCTTTTGTCTCAGGAGATCCTAGCGGTTTTTGTTTTGTTTTTGAAAGGTGCCAAATAATCGTTTTAAAGTGTTACCTTTTGTTGTTGTTTTTTTCCTACTCAGCTTTCCGCCTGGTTCGGTTTGAACAAAAGTCCTTTGAGCCAAAGGCAAAGAAGGAGCTTTGCCTACACGTGGAAGCTTTAGAATTGTTTTATTCTCCAAGACCGTTCAGGTACTTTTTGATAATACGTTTTATATTTACCTTTAAACTCATTGGGATTATTCCCTAAAACTTTAGATGACATTAAACTTCGCTGTTAGTTTTAATTGTTAATAATTTGTGTGCTTTTTTACGTGTGGATTGATGTGATTGCTGGTTGGAAGTTGTTCTAAGGGCCCGATTACACGGAGAGCTTTCAGCCCGTGCTGAAATCTCAGCCCGGGGCAGAGCTGATTTTTTTTTTGATTAAATGACGAAACTCAGCCCGAGCCATGATTCAAACTGGAACTTCTCTAAACTGACAACAACAAAATGGTGGCGAGAAAACTTAAATACACAGCGCACAATCATTTGAAATTTCCGCCGTTCAGATTAAAACGTGGACACAGCATAGTAGCTGTTTCATCCAGGGCTGAAATTTCACTGCGATTACATGCAAAATTCCAGCCTGGTAGCTGCCAACTGGGTTGGAAAGTCCGGCCCAGGCTGTAATTCAGCCCGGGCTTCATGTAATCAGTAACTCACTTTTATTTGCATTTGCCAAAGAGACCGGGCTGGAGTTTCAGTCCCCCTAAACAGACTGAAATCTCAGCCCGGGCTGAAACACTCGCTCATGCAGTTTTTTGGTACAACTGTTGGACACTAACTTAACCTTGATAAAGAGAGAGATTGCGCATAGAGCCTTAACTGTCCCTAACTCCAGTGCCAATAAAAGTGATAACAGGTTTTTCCTTATTTTAGTTGGAACCAAAGCTGTGATCTCGCGAAAATGTGGCGAGTTGCGGTTTTGAACCCAAGGCTTAACAAGGGAAATCGTGACGGAATGGCTTATCAGCTAAAGGAAAGAGCTAACAAAAGTTTGGCTGACAACGGTGAGTTTGTTTGGCACAGTTATTGTCTGTGGAAAAGAATGTTTGACCTGGTGGCCATCTTTAAAAAGTATTTGGGCGAAGAAACCTTTACCCTACATCAAGCTTTACAGAGTCGTACTAAATATTATAACTCTACTTGAATTGCCATCTGTAGAATCGTGTAGCTTACACCGAGCTTGCAACATAATTATGCGCCTCTGATCAGTGCTGGTGGATAAAATGATGTTTTGTATGGTTATTCATCATTTTGGAAAGAGAATGTGTAGGAGATAAGGCATGGGGACACCAAAAAGCCAAGCTTTTGAGATTTTTTTGGCAAAAGAAGGCGATGAAAACTTCTTTTGAAGGCTTCAAAAGAAGGCGATGAAAACTATTCTAAATATACACACAGGATACGGCAAAAGGGCACGAAAATGTTTTTATTTGTTGTGCAATTCAGCCAAGCTTGAAATTATTATTCCGCACACCTACATAAACTTCGTTTTGCTTCTCGAACAATGACTTGAAAATGACGTTAACCGACGTCGAAACGTCGCCAGATAGACATGATATATATGTTAATTTTGTAATTAAAACTATATATATTGAATAAGAATCATCTTATCCGACTTTATTTTAGAGTTGTAAAACATTTTTTGAATGAGGCGGCGAGTGAGTAAAATATTGTTTTCGACAGGAGAAAATATAAAGTTCATAACTTCAAACCGTTTTTATTATACAGACCGTAACATTCACTAAATCCAGAGTACTTTTAATTTTGTTGTCTAAACGATCCTGCAGAAGGCAGCCCTTCGGAAAAAGTTTGTAAAAAACTTTAAATTTATAAAAAAACGTCAGTTTAGCCTGGAAACTCAAAGCTGACTCTTGAAAATATAAATTTTTAAAACATGTGTTTGAAACTATACTATTTTAAAAAGAAAAGTTTTAAAGTTCACTGGTTTCGTTGTCGCTATTCGTTAGTCATCAGTTCCATTCACTATTGACCAGCGAGCTCGATTTAGACGGTACAATTTTTGCCTAGAACCATCGCATGCAATCTTCTCGCATCATTAATATGACATGAGTTGTGTCGTATAGATCATTTTCCTTTGGTAGTGTGTCCGTCTTGAAGTCATGGGAGCGGATTATAATGTCTAAATTGCCGATCGATTTGGGGTTGGTGGCAAGGGTTTTCGAAAACCTCCGTTTTCCTTTATCGAAAACATATATAAATATTTGCGTCCACCCTAGACCACGAAAACGGATAAAAAACACCCGTTATAGCATAGCGCGCGTGCTTGCCCTATAGAAGTCCTATTGAGCCGCAATGAACAAAATCCGTGAAATCAACGTCCGTGCGTATGTAAGATGGCGTGAACATTTTTTACATGACTGCAGAGTTGTCGTCCTGTTAAGCTGCGGTGCAGTTTTCCTTCTCATTAATTACGGAAGAAATTGCTTTTTTTGTTGTTATTTGTGTTTTGCACTTCGGGGCCACCGTAGGGTAATTTTTAGTTGAGTTTCAGTAAACTTTGATAACGACGTAAGGATTAAAACATACTGACCGCGGCAAGAAGATATGGCTCCGAAATTGATTTCAAAACAGGATTAATGCTGCATGAAATTAAAACATGATGGAGTTCGATAATAAAGGAAACAGCCAATACATTGATAAAGGTTAGATTCGTTTTATTTGATGTTAATATAGTTTTCTTTTTTCGACTCGTATGAAGAACGTATCCTGTCACCCGTGCTTGAGATCATTTTTTTTACCAAAATTAAAAATTGGTTTCTTCAAAGCAACGTTTTCAATTTTCCACGGTCTGCACTGTTTTTTCCCCTTAAAACCAAAATTGAAAACTGATTTGAATTAGTTTCAGTTTTTGTTTTTACAAAAATTGAAAAAATGTTTTTAAAACAATTTTGAACTTTCAATTTTTGAAAAAAATAGTACAGATAGACTTAAACCTAACCTTATAATTTAGAAATGGCACTAAAATACACTTTTTGAACTGAAGGTCTTGATAGCAGTAAATGCATTTTAAGTTTTAGAGCAATCACGACAATCGTCATTTTATATTTACACGTTTCGGCAGGACCAACTTCCATCATTAGAATAACACGTACTGATCTTGGATAAGCTAAAAACAAATGGATCAACAACAATAACAATAAATGTACAATAAATTTAAAAATTAAGAATTTACTAATGAAAATTAATGAAACCTTAGACTGTTTTAACTATCTGTTTGCACCAAGCAAATCTTGATTGCGACTGTTTCGTTACTGATTTAAAATGTAAATGGTACAATAATTTTGGTTTAAACTTCACACAAACGTTTTAGACTAAATCGTCATCTTAGGTGGATAAAATTGAAATTAGCGGGAAAACAGCGCATTTATAAAGCTAAAATCTTTTTCCCACTAATCTTAATTTTTATTTTGTACCATTTATATTTTAACTTTTATTAGCAATTTGATATGTATATACAAACCTTCCTGATTTATTTTGGATTTTAGGCGCAGTCAAATTAAAGATGAAGCCTTGGCCAGGATTTACTATAGCCATAAAATTATTGCAGGCTGATCTATATTGCACAGAATTATACGCACTTTGTCAAGGAATGGTTGATGTACTTCCTGAAGTGTGCGTTGTTAGTGACGAGGATCGCGTGCGTTGTGACATGCAGAACGTAGTTGGTGCAAATGTGGAAGATTGCGTGAAGAGTATGCAAGAACAGGCTGAAGTTGATCAACTGGATGCGATTTTCACACCAGTGAAAACTGATGTCAAACCCCGGCAAACGGTGGAAGATAATCTAGATGCAGTTGGAGCGTCCTTCGCATCCAGTGATTTGCACGAGAACATTGCTAAAACAAGTGATCTTCAGCTAATCCCACGTTGGCTGAAGTGTGGAGGTTTACTTTGTGACGTAAACACCTACATAGCCGTTGCTGAAGCACTTGAGATTTATGGCCAGGATGTTCATGCGACTTATCTCTCGTGTGCTATTTCATTTGCTTTGTTGAAGTTCTATCAAAGTTGTGTTGAAAACAAATTCCAGTCCAGTGTGAGCGAGAAGAAAAATGAGCAAACACGTGATGAAAAGGAAAATGATGCCTTTACTTGTTTCTCATCTCTATCTCTCCCAAATGTCGTTTTACTTTACCGTATATTATCCCGCAAACCTGACATTGTCGAGAAATGGTGCCAGAATCTTAAAAAAGCACGTGAAAACCACAGTGGAGAAACATCAGTCCAAGAATCCATATTGTCATCAGAATCTTTTGTGTTTCAAGTTGGAGTCACGGGGTTTTTAACCGTGAGGTCGCCATCTGCTACCCTAGATTTTGAGGTAATCACTTAAATTTTTAAAATACTTGTAAACGAAATTGATTATTACTCTTCGGTGCCAAATAAACGGGGAGGGAGTCGGAAATTTTTTGAAAACCTAATAAGCGGGGGGATCGAAAAATCTAAAAAGACGGAATTGTTCAATGTACACTGTACTATTATATGGAATGATTAGAACACAACTATTTCAGTTCTGAGAAAACTCGTGTATCTCTTCCTATAACTCCAAAAATATCTCCCATTTTGACTCCTTTAAAAGAAAAGTACACACAAAAACTGAGATTAGGAAATCCTAAAATTTAATAAACGGTGGAGGGGTCCTAATAAGATCCGGGGGGGTCGGGGAAAAATGGAAGATTTAATACACGGGGGGGCCTTTATTTGGCACCTAGTAGTATTGCGTTCAATGAAGGAGAACACCTACTAGGTAATTTCATTCGCCAGAAAGCTATGCTTTTTCAGGCTTTTGTGTCGCTTTTTCTTTAATTCCAGTTTTGCTTGATGAGCAGTGTCCATAGTTATTGTTGCCAATTTGCTTTCTGATTGGTTAAACCTAAAACATACATGTTATTGAGTCTTGGAACAGCAGTCAACGCGCTGCCAACTACAAACTCAGTCTCAGCCGATGAGCTTCTCACCAATGAAACAAACTCAACTGAACTGCTGCTGAACACATCGATTTAACATTTTGGTTCGCAGCTGACAGCTGAAACAAAATTGATTTGTCGAATGGGCCACAAAATGTGGAAGTTGCCGTTGACACAGCTATGCTCACGACCAAAACTCTGCCATCATAGTGTCCAAACCGAAATAAATAAACATTGTTGACACTCGTGATGAAACACATCATGGTCGATTGCATTTTAGCAAAGGATTTGATAGATAGCAAAGTAAAAAAAGCAAATGAAAAAATTACACCTTGCAGCTTGCGAAACGATAGCAACCATGAAACCCATAATAAAAACAGAATTTCCAGTACTGCCCGTCTCGATTGATCATAAAATGATAAATCACTTTCTCATTTTGCCAGAGTCCCAAATGATCTTACATTTTGTTCAAGCTTTAAAACAGCGCCTAGATTTTCTTTCTAGAAAGTAAAGGGCGCACAGTTGGCTTCCATATGAATTGACGGAACTACCAACGTTAAATAAAAGTTACTTTTAGCTTCACCATGATATTCTAGCTTCTACACAAAACGTCTGTACTTCGTGCTCCAGTGTTAAGATCGAGCTTGACCATCGGTAGGTCGGAACTCGATGTTTGTTTTTCTTCTTCTTTATTACTTCTTTTTCGTTTTTCCCTTCTCCCTCCCAATCCGACTTTCTGCCGCATGAAGAGCCGTTTCACAGGCTACATTCTGCTTGTGTACGTACCAAACAGAAACATTTCATGCTTTTCAAATATACATTGTGACATATTACAACCAACAACAATTGAGAAAATATAGTTGTTAGAATACAATGGTGGCATTTTACAGTGCAAGTTTGGTATTAAAATGTTTGACGTGTTTAGCACTGTAAAATGCCACCATTTTATTCTAAACAATGCTATTTTCTCAGTATCTTTCACAATTGTCTTTAATTTTCTTATATATATATATATATGTATACATATTTAACAACTATCCCCCGAAGGAGAGGTGAATAGTGGTGGATATATACCGAGACGCGAAGCGTTG
>JAOBRF011157111.1:0-13026 GCA_027575005.1 Sphenopus marsupialis | reverse complement strand
TAACGTTTTTTATTATTATTACTATATTATCAATTTTATATTAAATAACGTTTTTATTATTAGCACTATATTATCAAATTTTTAACATACCCAATTTTAATTTAAATGTCATTTGTAGTGAGATATATATTTTAAAATGTAATGCGCAGTTGAAAATTTATATTGAAACTGGGTAATATAAGTACAATAAATTATTATCATTATCATTATTATTACATAAAACGATTCATATGGATTGAATATTAGATAGCAAGACCAACCACTGACATTGTCATTCACGTCAATAAGAGCGATATAAGTTAAAGGATCATCTTTTGAATTTGTTCACAGATAAACTCCTGATGCACATTCCATATCAAGCAATTTTAATGACACCAGCCACACTAAAACATGGACGAAAAGGGGGAAAAAATTAGGGAGTTTTAGGAAAAACTCAGAAAATTGACATAAATTAAAAATAGGGGTTTTAGAGCACACAAAAAAAGTTAGGGATTTTTAGGAGTTTTAGGGCCACCAGAATGCCTGCAGCACTTGTAATAGCCCTGGCGGCGCAACTTTGAATTGCTTTAAAGAATATCTTAATAAGGGCTTGACTCGTTCTTTGACTAACTCGATCCTATTAAATTAACACGCGAGGTTTCTGCACGCACACGTTTTTAATAAAAAAAAATTCTACTCCACTCCTAAAACTACCATAAGCCTTAGCGCGTTTAGACCGGGTAATATCAACGAAATAGATTCAACAGTTTTTAGCAAAACAAAAAAAACACTTGCATACCTAAACCAGAAATACAGTTAAGAACATGTTTTGGTTGTTGAGCTTGTTTTCTTGCCATTGGCATTGCAATCTAATTATAGCTTTAGTAGTGAACTTCTCATAAAATTTAAATCTCGGAAAAGTACTGATAACCATAAATAAGAACTTGAACGCTTTTAAAAAAGAAATTACCGCGGTAAATTTACCTATATGCCTGCAACCCTTAAAGGTCATTACATAGAAAGATTAAGCCGCTTTAATAAGCAAGTAAAACAATAATAATAAGGGCGATACAGTAAACGAAAGGTCGCTACTGTTTTGATTGCCACATCACTTTAAATAGGAACCTGCGAGGAGTGCGACGCTGACAACGACGTGAAAGAACAATAATAAATACAAGTTTATCAGTTTGCACATCTTACCCTCGCAAAATAAGATCTCTAATCATTCAATGGAAGTTTTACTTCTTTCTCATTGGCCAGGGGTCCACCACGTGACCTACAAATAACTGCCTACAAATACGACACTGCTCATTCGCATTACCGCCTGGGAGATTTTAACTTGAAACATGACACTGCTACAACGACAACATTTTTGTTTACACTCGTTTTGCAATTTATATTTACAAAGTTTTAAACTGAAAATGCTTTGTTTTGACAAATGTTTTGAACTGTTCATGCGTTATTTCGACATAGAATAAATTTCTTATTGGTACCTGAAGAAAATCGACTAAGATTAACGCGAACCTACCGCTTGTCGCTTCCCACACAAAAATTGAAAAAGCAAATTCAGTGATCGAATGATAAAACAATTATTGGACTTGATAATCGCAAAATATTGTGATATGTCAGTGTCTCGCAAATAATTATTTGCCCCAGCCTTTGGCTTCAGCAAATAATCAATCTGCTCGCCACTGACAAATCACGATATTTTGCTCAACCTCGTCCAATAACTGTTTACTATCTTTACTTTTGAGAAACACACATAACATTTGTTACTCTTTCTTAGTCTTCTAATAAAGTCTTCCCTTAAAAAAACCAATTACTGTTTTTATAAGCTAGAGATTTCCCGAATGGAACAGAAAAATATCTAAAAATATTAGGTGAAGTAACTACTTACTTGATGTAAATAACCTTGAAAAGAGTCATTCGGGTAGTACGTGCCATTGGTAGAATTTGGATGCCTCTGTCCCAACACAACAGCTCCACCCATAGAGACTGTTTGGTTTGCTAAAACCCCCAAGTATCGTTGCCTAGGAACACCGTCCACATAAATATTTAATGCTCCGAGAGGGCCAGACCATGAAACTCCAATACAATGCCACTTCTCATCCGCAACAGAGACATTTGTCAAAACTGACCAGTCTTTGAACACAATCTTTAGATTTCTTGAAACGATCTGCACTTCTATACGTTCGTGGTTGATTTTTTGAGCATAGTATGATAGAAGAGTTCCGCTGGTGAACCCTTTGAGAGTTTTCATCCAGAATACAATAGTAACCATAGGCATGCTGAAAAATATTTCCTCCTCTGGAAGATACACCAAATCGCTATCGCTCTTTTTGGGGAAGAGAAAATCGAAGTTGTCGTTCAAATCTAGATTGTTAAACATTAAACATTTGTGAGTAGACCCACACATTTTCCAGAATTAAGCAAATGCACTTCTAGTTAACAAAATTGCTCAAAACTTTCAATTACTTTTTAAATTTTATATTTTCTATAGCTCTTCTGTCATTTATACTTTTGACTGAATATTTATTAATTGAATTAATAAAAAAAAGAGCTAATCGAGCTAAAATATAATTGGTTTCTAAAAATACAAAGTTTTGGTACCTAAAATTACTATCAATGAAAATGCTGATTTCAGAAGAGGAATATTGATAAAAATATAAATAAATATTATTACTACACTTACGGATATCACAGTTGGAGCCAGTATATGATTCCACACACTCGCAGTCAAAACCATTGACCTTATCAATGCAACGTCTATTTTCTTTACAAGGATTTGATTCACAGTCATCAATATTGATTTCGCAGCTGTGGCCGGTGAATCCTGTTGGACAAACGCAGACACGACTGCTAGTTCTTGAAGGTAGGGTACATGTCGCTCCGTTTTTACAAGGATAAACTTCGCATGGGTTCGCAAATATTTCACAGTTAGAACCATAAAAATTTTGGTAACATTGACAACTGTAGCCTGGAATCGTGTTTTGACACGTCCCACCGTTCATACAAGGGGAAGATTCGCACTCATCAATGTCAGACTCGCAGTGCGTGCCGCTATAACCACTAGCACAAAGACACGAGTACGAACCAATGTGATCTCTACAGGTTGCATTGTTTTTGCATCTGTTATTTACACATTCATCAATATTAGTCTCGCATAATCGTCCAGTGAGGCCAGCTTTACATTTGCAGATGAATCCGTTCAAAAGATCAGTGCAGGTAGCGTCACCTTCACACGGGTTGGAGTCGCACTCATTTATCTCTTTATCGCAGGTTTCTCCGAAATATCCTGGTTCACACTTACAGGAAAATCCAAAAGGAGAATTTTTACATACACCTTTGCCAGAACAGGTTTGTCCCTTACAATAATTGATTTTGTTTTCGCACAAAGTTCCATTAATTCCTATGGGACATACACAACTAAATGTGTTCTCCCCATCTACACAAGTGGCGTTGTTATAGCATGGGCCCGACTTACAGTCATCCACATCTTCTTCACAGTTTACCCCAGTAAATCCCAAAGGGCAACGACACCTGTACCCCTTGACCTGAAAAAGCAAGAGTTGATCAAGTGTTAGTAGACTTGCTGCTGGTTTTCCTAGTTGTAATAGTCGTAATAATCTTCTCGTAGCTTTAATAAAATCATATATTGTTTCTGAAGCCCTTATACATCGCTGCTCTAAATGCTTTATATGTAACACATGCAGTGTAAATTAATAGTTGGATAATCCTTTAAATACAGCTCACATAAATGCAAGACGTTAAAAAATGCCCTCAATTGAACAAGCAGACCATAACATCGGAATCATTACCCTACTCTTTTACATAAACTAGTGTGTGGTTTCCTTTAAGTCCCGTGATAGGGCGTTGAGAAAATGTACCTACGGTTTAACGTCTTTATTTGAAAAGACGCAAAGGTCTAACCATTTGAAGATGCAAGGTCCGGCTGGGACTTAATCCCGAACCTAGCTCCGCTTGGTAGACTGGCTTTTTACCAACTTGGCTATCGAACCAGCTTAAATCTGAATTACAAGCTAAGTAAGATACATTTGGAATGGCAATATATATAAACATACGTAATCGTAATAAGGAAAAGGACGTTTACATCTACGACAATAATCGTACTGAAATTTTGTTCGTACAAAATTCCGTGACCCGGTTACTACTAAGGCAAGGCAAAGGGACAGTAAATGGAAAGTTTGTGCCAGACCTAAAACCGTTTGGGTTTTTAACTTGAATTAAATAAATTTTTAGTTTTAATTGATGTATGTAGAACTAAGGCACTCAGTAAAGGCAAAGACTGAAGAGCCGTCGCATTTCATAAATTCTTGCTGTTGCTAATATAGTCAAAAAACTAATCTGACAACCAATGTTTAATTAAACTTTTACACGGTCTTGGTATCTATGTAGATTCTGCCAAATGCGGTTATAACAAAATTAATGAAACTTTGAAAATGAGAAAAAAACAATTGTACATACATCATTCACACATTTTCCGTTGTTCCAACAAGGATAAGAGTCACAAGGAAGGATTTTTTCTTCACAGAACGGGCCAGTGTATCCTTTAAAACAAGAACATGTGTAGGAGTTTGTACCGTCCAGGCAAAATGAATTAGCTGAACACTGGTTATGCAGTGCACAGTCATCTATGTCATTCTCACACTGTATTCCTGTGAAACCAGAAACACATTCACAGAAGAATCCGTAAACTTTGTCTACACATGAACCGTTGTTGTGACAAGGCGACACTGCGCAGTCGTCTACGTCAGTTTCACAGTTCTTTCCTTCAAACCCAGATGAACACTCGCACGTGTATCCATTGACGTTAGGCCAACAAGTAGCTCCATTTGCGCATGGTGTACTTGCGCAGTGGTTAGCCACAACCTCGCAGTTAACTCCAGTGAAACCTGCAGCACATTCACAATTGTATTTAGCTCTCTTATCAATGCATGAGCCTCCATTAATACAAGGCTGTGTCGCACATTCGTTAATATTCTGATTACACGTTTTTCCGGTAAAACCAGCAGCACAAGTACATAGAAATCCGTCATCCAAATCCGTACAGGTGCCATTATTAAGACAAGGTTTTGAAAAACAATCGTCTAGGTCCCTTCCACAAGTTGGTCCATCAAAGCCAGGAGAGCATTGGCAAAAGAATTCATTAACGCCATCTATGCATGTTCCGTTGTTAGAACAGGGCATGGTACGACAATCGTCATTATTGTTTTCGCAGTTACGACCATCAAAACCCAAGATGCAGGCACAACTGCAATTATAAAATACCAATAATTGTTAAGATTAAGGCAGTGTGAAAATCTATATTTTAAAACCTCGTACCTCGAGTTTAAAGCGCAACAAGGCTACAAAGTGAAAGCCAAAAAGGTGCAAAAAGAAAAAGATACACCCTTTGTTTGATTTTCAAACCATGTGCTATTCGGCAATCCATTCCACGAAAACAAGATGTATTTATAAAGTGATAGGTACGCAACAAGACGTTAGTAAAATAGTTGTTTTTTTAATAAATTTCATACAATTCTGAACATTTAGATACCTAAAATTATAGCCAAATTCTCATTAAATTCTGTTTCGCTCAAACAGGACAACGACCGGAAATGGTTTCAATATAACGGTATATGAACTGATAACCGAGATTAAGCGAACCAATCAGAACGCTAGAAAAGGAAGAGTCCAGGTTCAAAAATTTAATAAAAGAATATAAACTAACATAAATACTTGAATTCTGCTCACTCAACTAACAAGCAAGGAGACAAATTTTTGCAAATGAAAAGCCGTGTTCAGAGTAGTAACTACTAGTAGTTTACTTTTTTAGTAAAAACGAAGATTTACTAAGGTAAAACAAACTGATCTCTATAGAATTATTTTAGTAGGGAACAATGGGCGTTTCCTTTGTTGGAAGTAAGACTCAAAAAATCCAGTCTTTTTCTGGGTATTTGTTTTATTTTCAAGACTTTTTCTAAATATTTTACAGTTTTCGAGACTCTGTACGACATTTTCTCGACAGACATGATTATTACTTTTATTATTATTATTATCATTATTATCATTATTGTTATTATTATTATTATTATTATTATTATTATTATTATTATTATCAGTAACAATAGGTAATTTACGATATTCTACACATTAAATTGTATAGCACTTCCATACCTATACTTTCCCAACTCTTTAATGCAGGACCCACCATTGAGACAAGGATTTGTTTCACACATATTTACTTCCTGCTCACACGTTTTCCCAGCGAAACCATCTGGACAAATACAGATATAATGCTGTGGTCTGTCCAGACACGAACCTCCATTTTTACAGGGAGCAGAAAGGCATTCATCATAGTCTATCTGACATGTGTCCCCCCAAAACCCAACAGGACATGTACAGCTAAATCCATTTGTTTCGTCATTACAAGTCCCTCCGTTCTCGCATGGCACTGAATTGCAGTCATTAATATTTTCTTCACATTCCGAGCCAGTGAAACCTGTGTAAGACATTTATTTTCTTGAGATAAAAAAATTACTTAAATATTCCTAATAATTACAAATTAAAATGTTTTTCACTCTAACATTTTCGCACAGTTTTTTTTTGTTGAGAACACTTAAAATAGGTTTTTAACCCTAATACAAACCTAACAATTGTCTTTCCCTTTCCCTCACGATTAAAGGAGAGACAACACAAATTCTGTCATACTTTGCTAAATTTGACCCTTTTCTTGGTTGAGCACGATCACCTATATTAAAAACTTTTCTGGTGAATATTATCAGGGAAGTCCACATTTATTATTGATAGTGTAAGAATTGTCCACATATATGATACAAAGAGTGTTTTGGTACAGTATTCAGCTAAGCCAAAGTAAGTAGAGTGGACTGGTTGCAATATACAAAGGAGATTACAATGCTGCTTTGTCTTATGTTGTGTGCACTGTCACTGATCTTTTGTTCTAGGTCTGATGCTCCCTTACTCTATTGGCCGTTTGTTCATTTACATCTCAAAGCCTTTTGTAATTTGTGCACTCTCAACGTTATGTTTCAATAATTAAGGAAAGAGAGAACAAAAACATAAATCAAATGAAGTTATCGAATTTTATAACCTGTTGAGTCTACTGACTATGGATAAGCTAATGTAAAAAGTGATTTGTTTTGTCAAAAAAACAATAGAGAAAATCAGGGAAATATTGGGAACAATAGGTACATCGATCCTTAGATAATCATTAGTAAATGTTTGAACTGCTTTTTAGAGAAGCGGTTGGCTTCATTTAATTTTTTATATTCGTTTTGTTTTGAAGACTTTTGAATTATAGAGTTCTTGGAAAATTCATTCGTCGCACTAACTTTCTGTCAATAACTGCTTAGAAAAACGGCGCGTCCTGTACGCGTGTCACCTCTTGTTTTTGCTGTGTCTCGTGAATGGATGAATATGATATATGATATATGATGTATGATATATGATATATGAAGTTTGATATATCATACATCATACATCATACATCATACATCATACATCATACATCATATATCATATATCATACATCATATATCATATATCATATCATATCTTACATCGTATCGTGCCATGTCATGTCATGACATGTCATGCTCACAGACGAAATATTCTCTATCGAAGAATATTTATAAACTTGGAACCTCTTTCTTTTCTTTTCCACATCAGCTCTCTGTTGTGGTAATTTTGTTTCCCTGTCAGATCATTGCTCTTTAACAGTGATAGAAGTGCTAGTGGGAATGGCAAAAGCGATTTTGATCTCTATATTCATCAACTAAAACAACTTGAACCAGAATGAGTGGTGGTCTTCACCATATCTAAACGTATTAAAAATGATAGTACCTATTAAAATCTTATGCCTATTGGTTGTACCATCCATTGTGCATCTTATATATTCGCCTTTAACCTGACATGAGTATGAAAAACTTTAACATGTTAATAACAATATTATTACTAGCGGTGATACTAGTGGCACTTCTTCCTTTTTTTCAAATTGAGTTTCTTTCTGTGTTTTCTTCTGTGTAGTTATTACCTGGTTTGCACTGGCATTTGTATCCATTTAGCAAGTCAACACAAATTCCATCATTTTGGCAGGGACTAGAATCACACTCGTTCAATTCAGTCTCGCAGTATTTTCCAGAATATCCAAGCTTGCAAGTACATCTGATATCATGATCTTCGTTGTCGCATACTCCTTCATTTTGGCAAGAATTCGAAATACAGCGATCAATTCTCTGTTTGAGAATAAAACAAATCAGAGTCAGACTGTGGCCACTTGTGGATAAAGCGTTTGGAAAAAAATGAAAAGACGCGTACACATATTTAGGAATTGTGTTTAGTAAACTCTTGCGAGCCGTCGCATCAGTGCAGAGAAAGGATCGCGTCGAATAAATACGAATCAAACATTTTAATGGCTTTCTACTAGTAAATCACAACTTTTAATGGTAATTAATAGGAAAATGTTATAAAACAAAAATAGTAAATGTTCTGTAACCGGTAAGTCTTCATTTAAAATGATAACAACAAGAGGAAGAAAATACATTTTCGACAAAAGTAGTCCTTTTTATATATTTGCTTGCATTGTCGGAACAGGAACGTTAAAGTGAATGTCCACCCTGATATACAGACCTAATCTCTTTAGACAAGTTCATTGTGTAATCAGGGCGTTCCTCGCATGCTTTGACTACCCACGATCAAGATGCACAATGTTAGCTGAATTCGGCGTCATCAGCGTCGTTTCTTCTTCTAAATGGCTTAAAATTTGCTATTTGCTGGTAGAAAACTCCCTTTTCAGTATAAAACCGTTCTCCTTGAAGATGCAAACAAACTTTCTCATGCATGACCGGTTTAATCTGTGCTGACTCACGTGCCCGTATTATATACAATCTTCGTTCACTTAACTGTCTAAATCCCGCGCGCCTCATTGGCTAAAACTGATCACACGACTTTCCGTTACCTAGCGACATCAAAGTGATAGAGTTCGTTATCAAAATTGAGAAATAAAACATCTTTTCAGTGTATTCATAGTCTGGTGAAAACCGAGGTGAACGTTTGGGAGAATTCGAGAGCAGATCAGTGAAAACCGAGACGCAGTCGAGGGTTTTCACCCGCTTGAGAATTGATATTGAAAATTTCGAGTTCATTGTTTGGTAAGCAAGTGCGTGTATTTGTAAACAAAACACTCTTGCACAACAGTCTCTAACCCGTAAATAACAAAGTCTAATTGCATGTTATTTTTAACTATTTTTGTAAGGCAGGTCATCCACTTCAGCTTTATTTACCCATATTTCAAAACACAAGCTAAAAAAATTTGAAACATTAAAACCTTTGCGCAAAGTCTTCCTTCAAATCCGGGTCGGCATGTGCATGTAAAGTTGTTTACTTGATCTATACAAGTCGCGTTTTCACTACAAGGCGTGCTTGCACAATCGTTGATATCAATCTGACAGTTTTTGCCAGTTAGCCCTTCGGGACACACACAAAAATAATCACCAATCCTGTCTTGGCAAGTGGCTCCACTTGGACAAGGGTTGGAGTCACATTCGTTCACCTCTACAAATAAAGAATCCTTATTAGTAAAACAACTTTGAATTGTTTTCTTTAACAAAACATATCTGGCGATAAAAGGAATGTTTATTGACAGATTACTTGTTCGATTTAAATTTCAATAAAGACTGTGAAAACTAAATCCAATTATAGATAGCATAGTACTCTTTAATAGGAAACGGACATACTTTTTTACTACTGTTTAAATTATCTGACACAAACTACAAACTATGCAAATTTACTCCCAATCTAGAAGTGTGGTTACGTAAACTTTGTCAAGGTCTGCCCAAGTCTAGTTTTTGTTGTTTAATATTTGCAAATGAAACGGAGTAAGGAGAAGGCATTACCAACACAATCGTCGACTTTTGTAGATCTTCGTTTTCTTGTTATACGCCTCGCTGGGCAGTTAATACAGCTTGTGCCCTCAATTTGTGATTGGAAAGTGTTCAAAGGACAGTCGCGGCACGGTGCCAGACCTGTTGTGGAACACGTTCCGGGAAGGCAAGCAGCTGTATAACAAAGTAGATATGTTAGACAGCTATTGTTTAAAGTCCATAACCAAAGATGGACAAAAGTGTTTTTTATTATGCAATTTTTACACAATGTACAAACTCAGTTGTTTTTATTGGCTGAATTGTACCACGTGATACTGGGTTATGATGAAACAACCACCATGACGTCATTATCGTGGTGTGATAGCCGTGGTGTAAACTTAATACACTACAGCCATTACACCGTGGCATCGGCTGAACCAAAGTTTGACGATTTGTCATTTTAAAAACTTTTCAAAGTCATTCAGTATTCATTTAATCATCATTTTCGTGTATATTCATTGTGTATGTTTATTTTGTAAAAAAGTATGATTAATTTAATTTGTATCAACTTTGAAACGAATTAAAATCAACATTTGGTTTGTTTTTCCTAGTATATTTAGAAGCTCCGATGCCGTGTTTCTTTGTGCAGTGTATCAGTTTAAACTGGATAATAAAAAAATTAACGCACCCATTGCTCGTGAATTATCGGAATTTCCTGCACTTGTTCACTAACAATGGCAAAACCTCGTGCGGTATTGAAATTTCTCGTTCATTGTTAGTGAGCTCGTGGAGGTATATCCTGATAATTCACTCGCTGAGTGCGTTAATCTCTCAATGGAATTTAATGAAAATTTTACTCTCGTTGTCATTGTATTTGTCTTTGCTCTGCTCTTTCTTTTCTTTTCCATTTCAACCTGTCACTGTCATTATCATTGTAATTTTTTGTCATCCCCACAGTAAGTGTCTCTGTCATTGTCAACCACCTCAATTTTACACCGACCGGTCTTGACTGGGCCCATAGAACGGGTATTATATGACTGAATGTCATTGACTGATAAAGTTAACTTACATAGATTTTTGGGGAATTTGTCATTGACACTATCGGACGTTTACCATTTACAAAAAACATTCCGAAATTTTCATTGGGAGTTTCAGTTTGGGAAAAACGCGTTCAATTTAGCCCAATGCCATTCATTGACAGGCTTCTCCCTGGCTGACTGTAAAAATGACCGTCAAAAGCTTGGGACTAAAACACGAGAAACGGTGTAAATGGAACAAAAGTTTCCAAGTCTCCACCGGGGAAACTGGACTACCTTTTCAGAAGTTCCATTTATTCCCGAAATTTTCCAGTGGAACGAACCAAAACGTCCTGTTTCATTTACATCCAACTGATACTTTCGGTAATTGTTAAAGAAATGTAATCAAGAAAATGAGCGAAAGGAACTGGATGTTTCAACGACCTTTTGTCGTCATTATCAACAGTTACCTAAGTAATCTTATCAGTTATCCAATCATGATCAGTCTCAATAAGACCGAAACTTTTTTCATGTGGATATCGGTGCTAACATTCTGTTTAGTTTTAGAGATCATTTTTATTCGCACTACCATAATACTGTTGATAATGACAAGTGGTCGTCGAAATATCCAGTTCCTTTCGTTTATTTTCTTGATTATATATTATAAAAAAATTTCTGCTCTTAAATAAATGGTAAACAAACGATATCATGTGCAAAATCAGCGACCGATTGACAATACATGACATTTAATGGTGGAATATTTGATTTGATAGAGAGCGGAATGGCACTTTCTCTTCGGTTAACAAAAAATAGGTCTGAGTACACGTCAGCAGAGAGAGGAAATTTAGGTTTACCTAAGAACCAATCAGATTGCAGGATTGGAAGAAAAATGGTTGTTATTTATTGTACAAACTAGATACAGTGTAACTACTCGCTATTTATCGCGCTTCTACATAAAATACCTTGGCATTGATTTGAATCCGTCGCTGAAAGACCAACTGTTGTTGTACCATCTCTACACTTGTCACAAGATTTTGAACCAACCTTCGCTTGATAGTAGCCTTTTTGGCATGGCTTACATTCCACCAAGCCAGTCGTAGAATAAAAACCTGGCTTGCAGTATTCTGAAATGATTTTAAAATTCAAGTTGAACCAAAGAAGCAAGCGGCTGTACCCAAGACAACCCTGCAAGCCCTTGATTTACCCCAGGCCTGGTAACGTTTCACTTATCCCTTTACAAATTCCTTTAAAAGTTCACGAACCGTTTATACGAGGATCAGTTTAACTCACCTCGGCGAGGCGAAACAAATCGGGGAAGAGGGGTGGGGTGAACCGGGGTGAAACAGCTAGCTTTTGGCAACTTTTCGGCAAATTTTGAAAATTCAACAATTTTTTGGAAAAAATGGCAACTTTTTAGCAACTTTTAGACGCTTTCATTGGCAACTTTTTAGGAATCTATAAGCAACTTGTGGCCAAGCCTAAACATTGTTACCGATATGAATTAATATATTAAGAATATATTGAAAGATATTTTAATCCGGTTAAAAATAAAATGCATTTTAAAAATGTACTCAAATATGAAACTAAAACGATATTTGGCTGTCCGAAATAAGTAACTTTAGAATTAAGAACCAATGATTAAACCAAAAATAGTTAAGTTAATACTTTAATACCAAAGGTACCACACACAAAAATCTAACAAAATATAAAAACCAAACAAAACCAACACAACATTATACCAGCCAGGACAATCTAACTTGATAAATAAAAAAGAGTTTTTTCACAGAGTTCGTAAAAGAGTTTTTTTAAAACACTAAGTATCTAACTAAAACACATGCAGAATAAATAATTAACTCACCCAGACAGTTGCTAAGGTCAGTTGATTTCGTTCCTACAGTCGAGGTACCCAACGGACACATTTTGCATTGCACTTTGCCCTCTTCATCTTGGTATTGTCCCACTGGACACTCGTTACAATTCCTTGTTGCTGTATCATAGTAAAATCCTATCGCACAGCTCACTGGGAAAGATGCATGAGCAGGCAATTAAAATTTAGTATTCCATAATAACACTTTTGACAAAATAAATTGCGGCTGTTACATATTTTGGAGTTAAAGCGTTTTGCTTCACAAAATAAATGTAAAGGGTTT
>JAOBRF011146000.1:0-13060 GCA_027575005.1 Sphenopus marsupialis | reverse complement strand
TATTGAGAAGGGAGATGGGTCGCCAATTTTTTAGGTTTTTCCTATCGTCTCTTTTGTGGATGAGGCGAATGAGACTACCAGTTAAACTGGGCGGCAGAGTACCAGTTACGAGACTTTCATTAAAAACGTCGACTAAGTCTTGCCTTAATAACGTCCAGAATTTTTGATAAAATTCTATTGGGATGCCGTCTGGACCAGGTGTTTTCCCCAGGGCAGTTAGTCCTAGGGCCTCTTCTAGTTCTTTGACTGTAATAGGTCCTTCACACTGGTCCCTCGCCTCTGGGTCAAGTCGGGATTCAATTTTAGATAATAATTCAGTTTGAATACTTATATCGACCTCCTCTCTGCTATATAGTTTTTCGTAAAAACGACACTGTACTTTTTCTATGTTTTTTTGGCCCGTGACTTCTTGATCTGTTTCATCATACAGAGATACAAAGAAATTCTTTGCAGCTCTTTCTTTCTCTGCCTGGAAAAAATATGCGGTTGGTTTTTCTCCGTTCTCAGTCCAGATTGCTCTACTTCTGATTTTAGCCCCTTCGAGCTCTTGTTCTGTTATTTTAGAAAGTTGAAATTCTAGTTCTTTTATTTTGAAGTCTGTGTTGGCCAGCCCTTTATTTATTTTATTTTTCTCTTTGATCAGTTCACGTAAAAGTTTATTCTTGGCCCGCCTCTGCTCACATTTTTTAGCTTTGCCAAACGTGCGAGATGCGGTGATGATTTTATTTTTGGCGGTTTCCCACCAATTAGCTTTAGATTCAAAGGAGTCTTGATTGTCTTTGACAGCTAACAAGAGACGAGTCATCATCCGAATATAATTATCATCTTCCAACAAAGAAGTGTTAAGTCTCCAGATTCCCGTGCCGCGACACGGGTAATTAACAGAGGACAACTGTAATGAGATAAAGTCGTGGTCTGAAAAGGTGCACGGAATTATTGCGCTCATTTTTAGGCATATTTTAAGCGAGTGAGATACTAAGATTTTATCAAGGCGGCAGGCTATTGTGTGATCGCAGTTGTACCAAGTATATTGTCTAACATTTGAATGTAAGTGTCGCCACGCATCAACAAGTTTGAATGTATTTTGAAGTTTTAAAACTTGATCTTTGCCTATGAAACCGTTTGATTGTACCCCGCCGTATTTATCTTTTTCTGAAGTGATGCAATTAAAGTCGCCACCGATAATTAATTCTCCTTGTGAAAAGAAATACTCGTGAAGGGACTCAAAATATCGCACTCTTTCGGATGGATTGTTTGGGGCATAAATATTAACCAAATTCAGTTTAGATTTCGCGTATGAGATTAATAAGCTGACAACTCTACCGCTCGGATCGAATTTATAATTTAGAACTTCGCCATCAAAATTTTCTTTGAGAAAGATGGCAACCCCGGCGCTTTTACCATTGCTGAGTGAGAAAAAGATATTGCCTCTCCACTCTTTTTTAACTGTCTCCCATAATTTGATAGAATTAATAAATGTTTCCTGAACTAGGAAAACTTCTGCCGGGTGTCGAGTTGCAAAATTTAGAAATAATTCACGTTTTCTTTTACTTGCTAAACCGCGTGTGTTGCAAGATACTAAATTGAATTTGGCTTTTTTAAGAAAAGAACGACTCACATTACTTTCTCGCCATTTCCTTCCCTTACCTTGCCTTTCCCTTTGGCTTTCGGCACTGGCGCGAGCTCTTCATCACTGTTTGCTACAGGTTTATCTCTCTTTCTCGTAGTCGGAGGTTTCACGGGAGCCGTTGTCATTCGTCCTGGAATCACTGTCGGGGTTATTATTGCTGGTTTGCGGGCAATCGCTTTGGCGTAGTTGCGGGCGTTTTTGCTATCATCCTCATTTTCGGTTTCTTTTTCTTCTTCGTCTGCGGTCAAAGCCTCTTTGTCGTCGTCTGTGTCCTCGTAGTTTTCATAATTGCCTATTCGCACTCTCTCAAGGGCGTCTTGAATAGACGCTACCACGAAAGGGCAGTCACTTATGTCGTGAACTTCAGAGGCACAAATTTCGTAGACCGGCGATTCTAAACATTCTCTCCTTATGTGGCCGGTTTCACCACAGTTATGGCATCTTCTGATATTACATTCGGAGGCTTCGTGGTATTGGGAGTTACATTTTCTGCAAGCACGCGGTTGACCGGGGTACTTGACGAAAATCGCCAAGGGCCTTATTCGCACGTGTGCTGGGATAGCCTTTCGAACTCGCATTCTTGCATGTCTCAATCCGTTCTCAATCTTAATATTTTCATCGACTCGGTGATAGCCACGACGAAAACTAAAAATTTCGCCGTAGACAGCCAGTTTGGCGATGAGAACTCCATCATTCAGCTCAGCCGGTGCATCATAAATGGTGACATAGGTCAAAGGATCTGACTCGTCTTGAATGCTGTACTTCTGTCCACGTATCTCCAAAGCGTTGAGCGATATGAATTGCTCTTTGGCATCTTTGGACGTGAAAGTGATGGCGGTGCCTGCTGCAGCTTTTCTGAAGGTGATGGCCTGAACTTCTTTCAGTTCCACGTGAGGTCGAATGGCGTTCAATATGTCCGCTGCTGGCACTCTTAGCTCACCAGTAGTAATGAGAGCCGTTCTCTCCTCGGTGAAGCTTCTCTCCTCCTCCATGAATGTGACGCCTCGCTTCTAAGGGCGACACAACGCCGGAGAAGCTATTGAAAACCAATAAACAGGTATTAAAACTGACAAAAATTCTCTCTAGATACTTTTTTTTTTTTTTACTATGTACAACTTTATTGAGTACAATTCAAATTTTACAAATTTTACACTTGATCTTAGCCAAGTTAATTAGTTATCGTAACTAATATTTAGGTGGTTTTGAGGGGGTCGGTTATTTGTACAGACGGCCCTTTGTGTTCTTTGTAGCTGGCTGAGGCCCGCTACTGATTCGTAGTTGTATTATTTATGTATTAATTATTTATTTATTATTTATTAATTTAAAATTTGTGGATGCTGTCGAGAACTGTCCATAGTGACGGACATCCACTTATTGTCCTTGGTGTTGTCGGTATTGATTCTGTTGGCTTGATCGTGTTATCTGTATTTGTGTTTTCCTGGGCTGTCGGTTGCGGTTCGTCGGCAATCGCGGCTCTCTTAAGAGGGCAACTCGCCACCAGATGGTCGTATGACGCACATCGGAGGCAGGACCGAGGCTGTCCCGTGTATTTAAAACCAACGGTGATGCCCTCAAAAGAGAGCCGCGATGGCAGTGGTTTCTTCAAAGTTGTGAAAGTTAGGACTCGGCACCCGTTTTCCAGGTGCTCGAGTCCCTCCTCCTTGTACTTGAGTCGTCGTATGTGTTTCACGTCCCCATATGGGCGAACGATGTCTTGGATTTTCTTGTCAGATATTTCAATAGGTAGGAAGCACGACACAAAAATGTGCCGTGCTCCTACAGGCTTCAGAGTGTAATGGAGGTGCCCGATGTCAACTCCGAGCAGTTCCGCCTTTCGCGTATCTTCCACAGTTTCAAAACATATGTCGATGGCTCTGCCACCGTGGACGGTTTGTATGCCCACGATGGCGTCCAAATCAGCGTGGATTTCACGCAGTAAGTCCGTAAACTCACCTTCATGGCTCTGCGGTATCTGCAATCGCAGAGTTCTTTGAAAATTTGACATATTAAACTTGAGATTTTGGCCGATCAAGCGCCCGAAATGTCCGTTCTCAGCCAAAAAAGGCCAAGAACGGAACAGAACAGATTTTTTTTTTTTATTTTTTTTAAAATTCACTCCCGTGAGGAAGTGAAACTTTATTTTCCATTCATTCATTCTATTTTACATTAAGTCGAGTCCATGCTGATTCCTTTTACATTGAGTCAAGTCCATACTGATTGGAGTCAAATCTGTACTGATTTTCCTTTTTAGGCAAGACCTTACTGATTGTCCTTTGCCTGGTTTTCTGAATCATTCTTTACTCTCTTGCTGTTGTCTAATCCATACTGAAGTGTTTTTAACATTGTTGCGGTATAACAAGTTCCTTTTCCGTGTTCATAATCAAATCCCTGGCAGAAGTAACTGGAAGTATTGAAAGAGCAGGGGGGAGGGGGGTTGATGTGTGCGCGGTGTATGTCTCAGTCCTCTTTATTCCGGTCGGTTCGGTTGTGTCTTTTGTTTGGTTTTTGGGGGCCGAGGTAACTCAGGCGCCCCTTAGACAAGGGAGGGGGGGAAGGAGCGGGGTTGTGTGTGAGTAAGTGCATTCAGGTAAATGGCTTCATCAGTTCCATCAGTTTACAGTTGCCGTCGTGCGTTAAATGCAGTAGATCGCGGTGGTAGAGGGTGGGGTTACAGTGTTGTCCGTTCAGCCAGTCGGGTCCAGGGTCAATGTAGGTCGCGTTAATCTGATGACAGTAGTGTCGTAATAGGTCGTTGACAGTTTGTAAGCGTTGGCGTCGTGGTGAGTCTGGTAAATCGCGCGGGAGAATTCCGAGTATAAATATTTCGGTCGTGTCATTCTGTAATTCAGTCGCCGTCTGCAGTAGCGTCGCAGTTATCTCTGTCGGGGTGTGTCGGTCCAAGTCGTTCGTGCCGCATAACAGGAAAATCGTTTGGGCGCGGGGGAAGGTGTTAGCTCTATGTCTCAGGTGTTGGACACCGTCTCCGCCTAGTCCTTGAATGTAAGTTGTAGCAGGTCGCTGAAATTTGTGTTTAGCCGTTGCGTCGCTGTCTAGTCTTCTAAAAAGTGAATCGCCTGCGCAGAATACGTCGATAGTTTGTGGGCATGTCCACATATGTCTTCCGAGTTCCGTCATCCACCGTCGGTTTTGTCGCGGCTCCGGGGGTAGCGCCTCCTTTAGTAAATCTTCCACCTCCATCCTGAAAGGGATATTGACATTATATTGTATTTCCGTGTTCCGAAGCCGGCAGGACCAGAGCGTAAGTTTAGTCAGCTAAATCCCGTTTAATGAGTTGGACAATCACTTTAACCGGTATTTTAGAGTTATGTAAGGTGGTTTTATTTCTACTGCGCCATATATGAAACAGGACGGTCGTGATTACTTTGGCTGCAAGAGTTCTCTCTTTGTTGCTTTTATATTTTCCGTTCAACAGGAAAATATGCTTCGGGGTGATTTGAAAACCCATGTCTAATTCCTTAAGCTTTGGTGCACAGGCCTCCCAAATGGGGGGCAGGCGCTGGCATTCTAGAAAGCAGTGAGAAATTGTTTCCGGCTTGTTGCAAAAGGTACAGTTGGGGCTTGTTATTCTATAACCCCACTTGTGCATTGATTGTCTGACCTTAATACTGCGGTGCAGTATGAGCCATAAAATGTCGCTGAATTTGTTGGGTATTTTGTTGTCTCTGAGAATTTTCCATAGCTGTTGCCAATTGAAATGCGAGTCAGCGTGTTGTTGCCAAGTCTTAACTTTATCGTGAATAATTTGCGGTGTTAGAATGTTAGTGATTTCTTTCGTTGTTAAGGTTTGTGAGAAACTGGGATCTCGTTTAATTTCTGAGATCCACTTCGAGGCGTTTTCATATGGTAGGGAGGGAGTTTGTGCAATAGGTCTAGAGTTCCCGATCGTTAGAGTCCGGTCTATGTTTTGTACTCGTCTTCCTAGATTATAAATAGCCATGCTGTACGTTTTCTGGTTTTTATTAGTCAGGGTTTGGAATAAATTTTTGATCTGTAAGGCTTTACATTTTATTTCAAAATTGACCACACCAAGTCCTCCTTTATCCTTAGGGGCCTGACAGGTGCTGCGTGCAACGGATTCTAGCTTTGAATTCCATATAAAGTTGTATATCAATTTATTAAATCTGGCAGTTACCCATTGCGGTGGGTAAATCACGTTAGCTATGTACCAAAATTTACTAGCACCTAAGGTGTTTGCGATGCTGGTTTTTCCAATCATTGAAAGGTCACGTGTTTTCCATAGATTTAGGGTTTTTTCTAATTTTTCCAGGCGTGGCTGCCAGTTGGGTATATCTCTGTTTTGATGGCCAAACCAAATTCCTAAAATTTTCATCTGTTTGACCCATTTTAGATTAAAGGGGGCCCATGACATATTTTGCCATTGGCCCAACCACATCGCTTCGGTTTTTTGAGTATTTAGTTTTGCTCCGGTGGCTTGTTCATACCGCGTGACGGTTTTTAAAATCTCACGGAGTTCAGATTCGTTTTTTGCAAAAAGGGTCGCGTCGTCAGCATACTGGGTTATTTTGAAGGGTTCCTTGTTTCCTGGTATTTTGAAGCCATTAATGTTAGGGTTTTTCCGTATTTGTATAGCTAAAATTTCACTGACAAGTACATATAAAAGCGGGCTTAGGGGGCACCCCTGTCTGACGCCGCGGTTGAGGAAAACTTCCTTGGTCAAAAAGCCATTACAGATAATTTTTGCAGTTGCTTCATGATATAAGGTTTTTATCCATTTTCTAAAATTTGGTCCGAAGCCAAATGTTTCAAGGGTTTTTTCCAAGAAGTCCCGGTCTACGCGGTCAAAAGCTTTTTCTTGGTCTAGATTAATAAGGATTCCGGTTTCTCCTGTTCTGTCTATGTGGTCAAGCACATCTCTTATGAGGGTTAGGTTTTCGTTAATTGATCGTTCTGGAATTGAGCAAGTCTGATCGGAGTTAATTATTTCGTCAAGAGCTGTTTTTAGTCGGGCTGACAAAATCTTTGCCAAAAGTTTGTAGTCAGTATTTAGAAGCGAGATGGGACGCCAATTCTTTAAGTTTTTCTTGTTTTCTTTTTTATGTATCAGTCGAATTAAGCTTAATTTTTGAGAGGCTGTGAGGCCGCCCAAAACTAGACATTCTTGATAGACTTCTAGAAGCGGTTGTTTAATTTCATTCCAAAAAGTTTTGTAAAATTCTAGAGGCAAGCCGTCGGATCCCGGGGCTTTGCCGAGATTGCTAGAGTTTAGCGCTTGATCTAGATCTTGGAGAGTGATGGGGCTTTCTAAAAAGTCTCGCGTGTTGGGTGTGATTTTTTGATCTATGTCTTTTAAAAGTTTTGTTTGAGCGGTTTCGTCAGTCTTTTCGCGCGTGTACAAGTTTTGATAAAATTTAGTTTGTGCTAGTTCTAGGTCTTCTTGTTTCGTGACTTCTTTTCCATTGAGCAAAAGTGAGTCAAAATAATTCACAGACGACCGTTCTCTTTCTGCTTTGAAAAAGAAAGCAGTAGGCTTTTCATTATTTTCCGTCCAGAGCGATCTGCTTCGAGTTTTAACTCCCTCAATCTCCGTGCGAGTTAATGCATTTAATTTATTTTGTAGTTGATTGATTTCTGTGACAGCGTGCGTGTCACCTGTTCTGAATCTATTTTTAGCTCTGACGAGATCTTTGAAAATCTGATTTTTCACTTTAAATAAATTTTGCCTTTTCTTTGCAGCAAACTCTATGCTAGATTCTTTAAATTGGTTTTTGGTGTGTTCCCACCATTCGCCTCTCGTTTTGAAAGTAGCCTTACGGGATTTACACATATTTAATAAATGTTTGGTTTGTTTCACAAAGTCAGAATCATTTAGGTGAGACGTGTTGAGTTTCCAAATTCCTTTCCCTCGCTTGGGAAAATTTTCACTATTTAATTTTAGCGTTACAGAATCGTGATCAGAGAAAGGGCAATTGATAATTTCACTTTCCAAGGTGCAATTAACTAATGGTTTTGAGATTAAAAATTTATCAAGACGGCATTGGATTTTTGCATCGTGGCTAAACCATGTGAAAGTTTCAGCGTCGGTGTGAAGATGGCGCCAGATGTCAACAAGTTTTAAATTATTTCTAAGCGTTTTTAGGTGTTGTTTGCCGGAAAAGAGTTGAGTTCCTCCTTTTTTGTCTTTAATATATTCAACACAATTGAAATCTCCTCCTATAATAAGTTCGCCTTCTGAAAAAATATATTCAGGGAGTGTTTTGAAGAAAGTCGCTCTGTCGGTGATGTTATTTGGCGCGTAAATATTAATTAAATTTATCTTGGATTGTCCTAACTGGATTAACACACTCAAAATTCTTCCTTCAGAATCCTTTTTAAATTTTACAATTTCTCCACTAAAGCTTGGTTTAAAAAATATTGCCACTCCAGCGCTTTTCCCAACGCTTGGGGAATAAAGTATTTTTCCATTCCAAAATTTTTTCATGTTGGCGACTGCTTTGGTCGAGTAGACATGTGTTTCTTGTACAAAAAATATGTCTGCTCGTGTTTGCTTGGCAAAATCCGTAAAGTTCAGCAATTTTGTGGTGCTGCATAAACCTCTAATGTTGCTTGTAATAATTTTGAGTGTGTTAATTAATTGAACTCGTAACGGGTTTTAGCTAAACTAAATAGACATTTTCAAACAACTTACGCTCTGGTACTTCGGTTTTTCTTCTTTCTCTTCTGCTTCGGCGCTTGTTTACTTTCATGATCTTGCTGTTTGTCGCTTTCGCTGGAACTTTGTGGCGCCGTTCTCTTAGGGGTTTTACTTTCATTGGTGGTTTCCATTGGTGCCTTTGCCTCACTAAGATCTTCTGAACTTTGGTAGGATTCTTCCTCGCTCTCACTCTCTTCTTCTTCTTCGGCGGGTTTGTCGGCACTTTCAATGGCGGGGACAACGGGTTTCGGTGTACTGATTTTTTCGAGACTCATATAGGCATAGTCACAACTCTTGAAGGTGTGGGTGAGACTGTGACAAAAGGCACATCGCCTTTCTTCCGGGCAATCACGTATAAGATGGTCAGTTGCTTCGCAGTTATAACATTTCTGAGTTTTACACGTAGCCGCCATGTGGTCCTGGCTATCACATTTTCTGCAGGTTGCCGGCTGGCCCAAATACGCTACACGGATGGTTTCGCTTCCTAATCTAATGTAGGAAGGGATGTCTTTATCTAATTTAATCCGAATGTGACGGATTCCATTCTCGATATTGGTGTTGGTGTATCTTCCTCTCCTCATGCCTATAACTTTGCCATAACGGCTCAGTGATACTGCAATGGCTCCGTCCGGTAGTTCCGCCGAAGCTCCGTAGATATTTGCAAAAGTCACACGCTGTTGTTCGTCTTGAATAAAGCTTGTACTGCCTTTAACATTAATCGTGTTTATGGCTACAAATTTGTCCTTCTGATCAGAGGTGATGAAGGTTATGGCTATTAAGTCTCGCGTTCTGAACTGGACGCTGGAGATGTCATTTTCGGTAAACCCACTAGCTTTCAAAATGGCTAGGATGTCTTTGAAATCCGGGTTTGAAGATACTTGAATTATAGCTGTTTTCCTCTGGTACAAACGCGGCTCATCGCCATCTCCCCAGGGCTCTTCTTCACGGATTGTTAACGTGTCGTTAAATTTGCTCGCCATGCTTCTAATACTGAGAAAAAAACTGAGAGGCCTTTGGATAAGAACAGATTTTTTTTTTTGTTTTAAAACACCCCGCAAGGGAGGTGAAGTTTTATTGCAAAATCTCGTTACATCCATTCTTTGCTACATTATGTCTACTTCGCTTATTTCTTCCGTTTCATAAAGTTTCATTTCATAATCCTATTTCGTTACATACGGTCCATTCGTACAAATTTCGTAACCCAGTCAGATCTGGAAGTATCTCAAAAAAAAGGGGGGGGGGGAAGGGGTCAGGGGCAGTGTGTATGCAATAATGTGTGAGTATCTGTCTTCTTTATTCCAGTCCGTTCGGTTGTGCCGTTTGTTTGGTTTTTGGGGGCCGAGAAACTCAGGCACCCCTTTGGGTGAAGAAAAAAAGGGGGGGGAGGGGGGGGCTAGTTGTGTGTGGAGTAAGTACAGTCAGGTATAAGGCTGGATCAAATCCATCAGTAGGCAGTTCCCTTCGTGCGTCAAGTGCAACAGATCGTGGTGGTATAAGGTGGTTTTACAATGTTGTCCGTCCAGCCAGTCAGGTCCGGGATCGATGTATGTCGCGTTTAATTGGTGGCAGTATTGTCGTAAGAGGTCGTTTACTGTTTGAGCACGTTCGCGTCGCGGTGAGTCCGGTGAGTCGCGCGGAAGTAGTCCAATTAAAAAGATTTCAGTCTTGTCGTTCTGTAGTTCCTTCGCCATCTGTAGTAGTGTCGCTGCTATCTGTAACGGGGTATGTCTGTCCAGGTCATTTGTGCCGCATAGTATGAAATAGGTTTGAGCGCGGGGGAAGTTGTTGATTCTGTATCTGAGGTGCTGGACACCATCTCCGCCCAGTCCTTGTATGTACGTGGTTTGGGGTCGTTGGAATCTGCGTTTTGCTGTAGTGTCACTGTCGAGTCGCCTGAAAATGGAGTCTCCTGCACATAGGACATCTAGGGTTTGTGGACATGCCCACATGTGTCGGCCTAGTTCTGTCGTCCACCTACGGTTCTGTCTTGGTTCCGAGGGCAAGGCCTCTCTCAGTAGTTCGTCTACTTCCATTCTGAAAGGGATGTCGATTAACGTTAGGCTAAACTTTAGTATGTAAGTCTATATCCGAGGTCCTTTAAACTTTAGTATGTAATTCCATTTCCGGGGTCGTTTGAGCGTGTTCTTTTGCCGGGTGAGCCAGAGCGCAAGTTTAGTCCGCTAAATCCCGTTCTATGAGTTGGACAATCATTTTAATCGGTATCTTAGAATTATGTAAGGTTGCTTTATTTCTACTGCGCCATATATGAAACAGGACGGTCGCTATCACTTTGGCTGCAAGAGTTCTCTCTTTGTTGTTTTTATATTTTCCGTTCAACAAGAAAATATGTTTCGGGGTGGTTTGAAAACACGTGTCTAAAACCTTAAGCTTTGGTGCACAGGCCTCCCAAATGGGGGCCAGGCGCTGGCATTCTAGAAAACAGTGAAAAATTGTTTCCGGTTTGTTGCAAAAGGTACAGTTGGGGCTTGTTACTCTGTAACCCCACTTGTGCATTGATTGTCTGACCTTAATACTGTGATGCAGTATGAGCCATTGAATGTCGCTAAATTTGTTGGGTGTTTTGTTATCTCTAATAATTTTCCATAGCTGTTGCCAGTTGAAATGCGGGTCAGCGTGTTGTTGCCAAGTCGTTTTGACTTTATCGTGATTAGTTTGCGGTGTTAGAGAGTTAAAGATTTCTTTCGTTGTTAGGGTCAGTGAAAAACTGGGATTTTGTTTC
This sequence comes from Sphenopus marsupialis, assembly GCA_027575005.1. Taxonomy (NCBI): domain Eukaryota; kingdom Metazoa; phylum Cnidaria; class Anthozoa; order Zoantharia; family Sphenopidae; genus Sphenopus; species Sphenopus marsupialis. The sequence goes on along the minus strand of JAOBRF011146000.1, from coordinate 2,017 downwards.
AATTCTGCGATCCACTTCAAGGCATTTTCATATGGTAGGGAAGGGGTTTGTGAAATAGGTCTGGAATTCCCTATCACTAGAGTCCGGTCTATTTTTTGTACACGTCTTCCTAGATTATAAATAGCCATGCTGTACGTTTTCTGGTTTTTATTAGTCAGGGTTTGGAATAAGTTTTTGATCTGTAAGGCTTTACATTTTATTTCAAAATTGACCACACCCAGTCCTCCCTTATCCTTAGGGGCCTGACAGGTGCTGCGTGCAGCGGATTCTAGTTTTGAGTTCCATATAAAGTTGTAAATCAATTTATTAAATCTGCCGGTTACCCACTGCGGAGGGTAAATCACGTTAGCTATGTACCAGAATTTACTGGCACCTAAGGTGTTTACAATGCAGGTTTTTCCGATCATTGAGAGGTCACGCGTTTTCCATAGATTTAAGGTTTTTTCCAATTTTTCTAGGCGTGGCTGCCAGTTGGGTATATCTCTGTTTTGATGGCCAAACCAAATTCCCAAAATTTTCATCTGTTTGACCCATTTTAAGTTAAAGGGGGCCCATGACAGGCTCTGCCACTGGCCCAGCCACATCGCTTCAGTTTTTTGAGTATTTAATTTTGCTCCGGTGGCTTGTTCATATCGCGTGACGGTTTTTAAAATCTCGCGGAGTTCAGATTCGTTTTTTGCGAAAAGAGTCGCGTCATCGGCATACTGGGTTATTTTGAAAGGTTCTTTGTTTCCTGGTATCTTGAAGCCATTAATGTTATGATTTTTTCGTATTTGTATAGCTAAAATTTCACTGACCAGTACATATAAAAGCGGGCTTAGGGGGCATCCCTGTCTGACGCCGCGGTTGAGGAAAACGTCCTTGGTCAAAAAGCCATTACAGATGATTTTGGCAGTTGCTTCATGGTATAAGGTTTTAATCCATTGTCTAAAATTTGGTCCGAAACCAAAAGTTTCGAGGGTTTTTCCCAAAAAGTCTCGGTCTACGCGGTCAAACGCTTTTTCTTGGTCTAGATTGATAAGAATTCCGGTTTCTCCTGTTTTGTCTATGTGGTCAAGCACGTCTCTTATGAGGGTTAGGTTTTCGTTAATGGATCGGTCTGGAACTGAGCAGGTCTGATCGGGGTTAATTATTTCGTCAAGGGCTATTTTTAATCGGGCTGACAAAATCTTTGCCAAAAGTTTGTAATCAGTATTTAAAAGGGAAATAGGGCGCCAATTCTTTAGGTTTTTCTTATTGTCTTTTTTATGTATTAGTCGGATTAAGCTCAGTTTTTGGGAGGCTGTGAGGCCGCCCAAATCTAAACATTCTTGATAGACTTCTAGAAGCGGTTGTCTAATTACATTCCAAAAGGTTTTGTAAAATTCTAAAGGCAAGCCGTCAGATCCCGGGGCTTTCCCAAGGTTGCTAGAGTTTAGTGCTTGATCTAGGTCCTTGAGAGTAATAGGGCTTTCTAAAAGATCTCGTGTGTTGGTTGTGATTTGTCGATCAATATCTTTTAAAAGTTTTGTTTGTGCATTTTCGTCGGTCTTTTCGCGCGCGTACAAATTTTGATAAAATTCAGTTTGTGCTAGTTCTAGGTCTTCTTGTTTCGTAACTTCTTTTCCATTGAGCAAGAGTGAGTCAAAGTGATTCACTGACGACCGTTCTCTTTCTGCTTTGAAAAAGAAAGCAGTAGGCTTTTCATTATTTTCCGTCCAGAGCGATCTGCTTCGAGTTTTAACTCCCTCAATCTCCGTGCAAGTTAAACCATTTAATTTATTTTGTAGAAAATTGATGTCTGTGACAGCGCGCGTGTCACCTGTTCGGAATCTATTTTTAGCTTTGGCGAGATCTTTGAAAATCTGGTTTTTAACTTTAAATAAATTTTGCCTTTTCTTTGCAGCAAAATCTATACTAAATTCTTTAATTTGGTGTTTAGTGTGTTCCCACCATTCGCTATGTCGAGTGCTTTTTAGCTTCAAAGAAGCAACAGAACTTTAATCGCAAATTCACTGTCTACTGCCAGGACGTGTCT
>JAOBRF011123780.1:0-13239 GCA_027575005.1 Sphenopus marsupialis | reverse complement strand
GGAGGGGGTGGGGGACCCAGGAGGGGGTAGGACAGTCCCTTCTAGCACCGCGGTCTGGAGTATGACATGTTCTGAAATACAGTTGACCAACCTAAGCCACTAACTTTAGTATGTGAAAGAATAATTTCTCTGTTTTATATTTGTACGTATCTAATAGAGACAGCTTGGTATAAAATATCCGAAACATGATACTGTCTATTTGGCATGCATGCAGTTTTGCCTGAGAATAAAAACTTCCGTTGGTGCTAAAACAGGTCACAACTGTCTCAGGACGAGCATTTGGCATCATTGTCGTAATAAGTTCAACCCGTTGATTGATCTTGACTACGTTCTGTGCTGAAAATTCCAACCGACCAGCGATGGCGGGTATCAAAGAATCTCCTTCCAAGTTGTATCACGTATTAACAGTCGCAAACATTTTGTTCTTGGTCGTCTCAGTTTCTCTACTGACCTACAAGGACTATAGACATGAGAAGATGATAGCTGGCAAGGCGACGGAAGAGAATCTACTGAAACTAAAAAGAGATGTGTTGGCTCGTCTGGAGAGACTTGAGAACCGTCCTACGGGTGATGCCCACGGACAGATAAAATTGATGAAACGTACAAAGAGACACGATTCATCTTATAACACTGTTCTTACGGCTTTGTGTCTTCAGTTGATTTTATCTGATGGACTGAAGGTAAGTAACGCTGCTTCCGCTCTTGAAGACGCTAAGGAAGAAGGAACTAAAATATCACTCATTCACTCGGACCATTCATGTAAACCCTTGTAGATGTAACTCCTCATTTTTCACGGTGAGTGTGTGTGAAGTGTAATTATTATTTAATGAATATGACATTTGGTTGTTGTAATTTAGTTAAAAGAACAAAAGGAATAAATAAACCGAACTATAACAAACAATAAAAATAACTAAAGAAACCTTTCCTATCCGATAACTATAAGAATCAAATGCAAAGTTATTGAGAGCTGAATTCCCTGTAGAAGTCTCTATGCAGAAACGTTTTCTGAAAATGATGTCGGATGAGTGATCTCTTTTTCTTTCGTATGGTATTTTATTATCAAGTCGTGTCTTGGCGTATTCTGCTTTGTGTTTTAAAACATATGGTTAATGATGAATCAGAAATACAATGTAATAACTAATACAATCTTGTACTTAGTTTTTACCAAGTCTGTGATCACATTTGTGCTTCAAACTTGCTTGAGTTAATTAACTTTGTTTGTGTAGCACATTCCAAACACGTTACTCAGTGCAGTGTGACCAAAAACCATCTTACTGAAGCACACCTGAAACCTTATGCTACATAGACAATTTTTCGGAGAGACCGAAGTATACATTCTCATTAGTGGTCCTCTGAAAACTAATATAATGAGCAAAAATTACAGCAGTTTAGATTAAAAAAAATCTTTAAAATTATGTTTACAATAATATTAAAGTGCTTTAAGATTCAAATTACAATGACTGTTAATATTGATCAAGGAAAAATTTTAAAAATCGAAATTACTTTTTATTTTTAGAAATGTTCACCTTATCATTGTCACCAGATTATCAGCTTTGCAAAAGTTTCCAGAAATTATATCATTAAGGCCTGTCGAACTTCACATGTGCCGAACTAAATGTTCTTCCGTCGCACCTTCGAACTTCACAGTGTGTCGAATTAAAAGCATGAATTATTTTAATTTATTATTTTTCCCGCGTAAGCGGAAGTTCTTTGTTTTTTGCTAGTTGATACACACATACCAGTTAACAGTAGCTGTATTCGGTGCCAAACTACACCACCAGCAGTTGTGTACGTGTCTATTCGCATGTTGTAGCAGGATACGGACCCAAAACAGCATTGAATGCCAAGAACGCAGACAAAAATATATCGAGCAAGTCGAAATACGTCACTATATATTTGAGCGAATATTTTAAATTCAGAACGATGTCATTTTTAAGGGTTAATACTAGATTTATGCCCAGATAATAGTAACGGAACGACCATGAAAGTAATTTTGCTCCATTTTCATAAAAAGTGCTGCCTCTGACACAAAACTAAGATCGCGGCATTTTTCAGAAAATGAAATAAAAATTGGCCTGGGAACGAGTCATAGATCCCTCTCAGGAACTGAATGCGACAGCATTAAATGCGACGTCTAAATCAATTGTGGAATTTAATAGTTTGGGTCGACCAAAGTTGGAGTTTAATTCCGCACATGTGGAGTTCGACGTTTAAAACAGGCCTAAATTGACCAGGTATTCAGGTATTCCAAACAGAAATTAAGTCAAGCCCAGTATTCTTCTACGTCACGTAGTTAAAAGTTAATGTAGTAAGTGTTTAAGATTTATTTTTGAATATTTAAAAATACGGATAAACTTGTGAATCTGTGAATCTTTGTTTACATTATTTTCTTATTAGCATACATGCTTTCTCTTTCTGATCGACATACAAATTCAGAAGTTCTGAATATCAAAAGAACTTTCTAAAACATGATAAAATGAGACCAATACATTAAATACTGTTTTTGTGATGCGTTTTTAAATGTCAGAAACTTTACAAATTTTGTTCAGGTTCAATGTTCTTATTTTTTCAGCAATTTGAGGCTCAAAATGTTCTTATTTTGTTCTTAATGCGCCATACATTTTTCAGTGGGTCAAAATCAACTAAAACACCTTTAAGTGCTTTTGTATGCTCTGGTTTTCTTGTGATTTGAGGCAGAGAGTATCTTCAGTATTTATTTTTTGAAAAGATTGTGCAAGTACCTATGTACATGCATGACACGTTCCAATCAGCATGGGTGGTCACAAACACATGTACTGTATCAAATTACAGTAACGATTGTGAGTAAAGTTGTTCCTGTTTACTTAGTGATTGAACTTGGTTCTCAAACGTAGGCAGCTTTCTATTTGGAGTCTTTGCTCATTACAGTTGAACAGCGCAGCATTATAATATAATAAATACGTTTGGACCGTGTCAACTGGCTTTCGAATTCCAAGGTCCTTGAGCTTCTCCCAAAGATCATTAGGAAGACGAGATGGTGTAGTATTTTTTCTAATAGCCTTGAGAGTTGATGTCGAATAGAACTTGGGAGGGCTTGCTATCAATCCAACATGGCGGCTTGAACACACTTCCGATATTGATGTAGCTTTTCCATTCAAGAATCGCATATAGCAAAATCTCAACACGAACTGGGACCACAGAGAGAACTGTGATAGCACTAAAAGATCATATGTCCACATATTAAACCACAAAGATACGATTTACAACAGAAAACAAACAATACATAGCACAAAAATAACTTGTAGCTGCCATTACTGACGCCGCTGACCAATCATTGACCGAACTTTAACTCTGACTGTACCATACCGTATGTATAAACGTAAGCAGGTTAAACTTAAGGTTTTTTGGTTCACCAAGAAAGTAGCACTTAGTCATAGAGGCAATAAAGTTGGTGTCGATAGGACTACGACCCGAAGTGGGGACACTTCTTACCAGCACAACGGCTTCATGTGGACCAGTGCCATTTGCCATCAACAAGACAAAGACGAACCACTTTTACGAGCCAGCTGAAGACTAAACAAATCGAAGGTTTGGATTTCCCAATTGGGAAGCGGACTTAATAAACATCAATGCACTTTAAATGATCTGCTTTTGCCCTGACGGGACACAACTATCATTTAAAGAGGGAAGACAAACGCATCACGGAAGTTGAGAAAAACTCCTGGCACGTAGACGTGTATTTTCAGTAAAAGGCCTGGGCGGACACGCCAGTGTGTATCGAGGAGGTAAAACGCACCCTCATGAAAGTCGTCCAGGATACCACTTTAAAATCTTCTGTAACAACCTAACTGCACAAGTCACTGACGAGTTCAAGCTGTCTCCGCAATTGGAGATGTTATGTAGTATGGCCTGCCTAATGCCTCAGACCTGTGGCAGCCAGTTGGTACCGTCTTTGCAGAGCTAGTTAAGCAGCTCACCCTGCAGGAGAACCACAAGTGGCTGGAGTCCGACGAGAATGCAGATCGCTGGTATGACAATGCAGGGCCTTTTTCCGCCAAAGAAAGACAAGTGCTAATATCGCATTGGGTTGGTAGCGCGTACAATCGTATTTTGCCGGAAAATTACAAATCCTTCGTCTGGCTTGGGAAAAGATGGGGTGTCATCACAGCTGATAGCTCAGACAATGAGAAGACTCAACCCCAGAGACTCTCCAACTACAAGGTTCGTTGAAGCAGTTAAGACAGCTCCAACTTCCAACTCAACCGAATCAGTGAAGCAGATGAAGCCGGGCCTGATGACCACCAAGATGAAGCAGAAGAAGAGCCAGGACCACAAGCTACAGAACTTGAAGACCGCGAAACCGATCGCATCACGGATGAGCTACTCGTGGGAAGGCAGCTAATACGAGAATGGTTGGTCCACAGGTGATGTAGATTGCTTCAATACTAGGGTTTCAGAGCACTTTTTCACCTTCCCTGATGGGAGTAACGACAACATGATCCGTGACGGCATTGATGGAATAGGACTTATAGGGTATAACTATGTAGGGTTTATCACGTAAAGGTTAAGGTAAAGGTTACTTTTATCTGGTACCAGTGGAAACCGACGGTGCACTCTTTACTCTGTTAGTGCCCCGTTTTACGAGTATTTAAAGCTAAAGGTACACGGATCAAAGGAAAGTCGAAACAGACGTTGGAGGTCTCTGAGAATTGAACTGGGGACCTCCTGCACAGAAGGCAGCGCACTTACCAACTGTGCTACGCCTGTTGCTACACGCAATGACCGTTTGAGGTTTTTTTGGACGGAATTACTGTGCAATTTGATATTTGTGTTTATACTCTAATTGAGAGAATGTATTTTGGGGTACAATAGAGGATTTTTGCACCGGCCACGTGACTCAGGAACAATTCATAAAATATTTGTTATTTTGACACTTTTACAGTGTTTCTTTAAAGCGATTGCTGTCAATGCCTGGTTTTTAGCAACTGCATGTTGAAAACAATTTTTTGTTTGGATTTGATTAAGTTTGTTTTTAGTAAAAAAAGTTACGGTTCTGAGTTGTTTTGAATATCGATATCTTCTTTGAAGCTACAAAAATGGATAATGAACCATAGAGAAAATATTCAGACGAATCATAGATCCATGCGGTAAATAGTCTAGAAATCATGAATTTCTAAAATAAGATGATAAGTACACTTCTACCACTCTAGAGCGTTCTATATATTTGATTTCTCCTTGAAGAAAATAAGAATTGCCCACGACAAAAGGTTATATCTGAATTAATTTTTTACAGTTATAATGCAAAATTTCACACCAAAAGGGAGCTAGTTTTGTTCTTGGTTTACCTTATTAATGAATCTTATCTTTTCTAATTTAAGGGAGAACACAATAAAACTGGAAAAGTCCTTTGCGTTCCAGGTAAACACACTGCATGAAAACTTCAGCAAAATAATCATTCATTGCAATTTGTTTCATCCCTTGTATTTCGTTGTGACTATTTATAATGTCCCATTCGGTCAGTACACTTTAAATATGAATACACGTACACTGGGCGAATCACCTCGTACAACTACACAAGTCAACGTTTGCTACACGTTTCAAAATTTTTGAAAAAGGTATTTTTGCAATCAACTCTACAATTATCGAAATGTTCTTAAAATTTTTTGTATTAACTATTTTTTTTATTGGGAGATATACATGTGCAGACACTTATGTTTGTGTTATCTGCTCTAAATTTCCCCCTTACGCACCTCGGTTTGCGTTTGCTTGTCCAAACACAGTAGATGTCAGTATTTTAGTTTTTTAAAATAAAGACGTTACTTATCAAATCCTTTGAACCTCGATGTTTTTGCATCGGTTAAGTACTAAGAACGTAATGCGTGATTGCTTTAAAATTCTGATAGGCGTCTGTATTCTCCTGAGAATTTTTTTCTATACAAGTGGTGCGCTCTTTTGCCATGTAATGGCTTTCAAAATGCTTTTTATTCACTTTTCATATAGGTCCAAGAGGACCTCCTGGTCCTATGGGACTCCAAGGATTACATGGACCCCCTGGTGCCGCAGGACCCCAAGGACCCCCTGGTGCGGTAGGACCCCAAGGACCCCCTGGCGCCGCAGGACTCCATGGACCACCAGGGCCCCCTGGTGCGGTAGGACCAAGAGGATCCCCTGGTATTCGAGGCCGTCGAGGAAGGAAAGGACGTCCAGGAAAAATGGGTCCTCCAGGTAAAGTGGTGTACTTACCACCATCAACGGTAATACCTTCCCTGTCGTCTGCACCAACGAAGATAAACTTACCAAAAACTGGACCACATAGCGAACAGGAGAAGCAAGTGGTCGTACGTCGACCAAACACAATTCGTGATCTAGGTGAGTTCACAAACTACGCCAGTTTGATTGGAGGTTATGAAATCGGTAACAAAATATCAGATCGGTCTCTGCCCAATTCTTTGGATTGTTTCTATCAAGAAATAGAAAAATTGAATTAAATTTATATTGCTGTTATGGATCATTTTTACACAAGAAATTTTCTTTTAAATTAGTTCTTTTTAGGCGAATTGATGACTCATAGGAGATTAAAGAAAAGTCACGTAACCTTAATTGGTTTGTTGATATGATCAAAACTAAGTGTACTACTCATAAGCTATTTTTCCCGGTTGGTTATTGCCCCAAACAGTGCACTTACAAAATATACTAACATCCGATTAGCTGATTTAGGATATACTTCTATTTATTGCATGTAAAGAAATCCTGTATTACACTACTTGCTGGGAGAATTGTATGAACTTTTATAGTACGTGGGAAATTATATCAACTATTCTGACAGCTGGTTTACATAATCGCGTAAGGAAAAGAACTGTTTCCGTGCGTGAAAAACTTTCATTATTAACTACCATTAGGTAAATATTAAAAATCAGTGATTCTAAAATATCAACAACCGTAATAACAATATATGGTTGCACTTCATTGAATAATCTCCAAACATAGGCAGCTTCTCTGGCCTTACAAAGCTTACTGTATAAATGTTTGCTGCACATGTTCAATTTATAGTCAAACCCTTTTTGTTGCCTTTACAGTGAAACCCCGATTCGCCTCGAGTCCATCGTCTGCAGTCATTGCCCGAGTGGGAGAAAACGTAACAATCCCCTGTATGGCTACCGGATATCCTAAACCTCGTATAACGTGGAGTAAGGGTGGAGTCAGGATGGTCACCTATGGAAGGTATCTCCTGACTGGATCAGGGCTGTCTATTGTGGGTGTGATGTTTGAAGATCAGGGAGTATTTCATTGTCACGCCAAAAATGTTTTCGAGCAAGCAAAACGCTCCATAAATTTGGTAGTTCATGGTAAGTTGAAATACATTAGGAAAGTGAACATTCACCTTCTCAGTTTGTAATACAGAAAACCTTGCCAATTTTACTTCAATTTCTAACATTCCGTTAGGTCCTCCACAATTTGACGTAGCACCTCTACCTCGTGTGATTGGCTACAAGAACAAACAGTCCACTCTCCCATGCAAAGCTATTGGTTATCCTGTTCCTACCATCTCCTGGACACGGTCACCTGAACAACCTCTACCTCAGGGACGTCACGTGATTACACAGGCCACCCTTGAAATATTCAACACCTCAGACAAGGATGCTGGTATTTACATATGTAAGGTCACCAGTAAACTGGGCTACAAAATTATGGCCACTGTGCTAGTTGTAAAGAGTGTTGGTAAGAACTGAAGTTTATTTGTATTTATGTTTATGTAATACCGGATCTTTTGGTATAATGGCAATGAAGCCTTCTGACTGGCTAATCTCGGCCTTTTGATCAGATTATGTAACGCATTTAAGGACGATAATTTGTTTTGCTTAAATTTAAATTATTTGGAATAAGAGTGATTAAATCTGTCATGTTAATATTATGAGAAACGTTTTTTTACTTATTAAAGGGTAAAACCTATTGTATTTTTTTTAAATACTATATCCTTACTTAATGTATAGACATGTTTTGCTAGGAGAAACACAACATATCGGTATGAAAACTATGCCCTTCTATAAGCATAGGTAACATCGTTTGGCGGTTTTTTTCTACAAAAATGCAGAAATGTCTGCTCAACCAAAATGGAAATCCTTTGCTACAGAAATTAATTTAGAAATGTCGTTATACTGTTTTAGTTTATGTAAATTCATGTCATGCGTTGGGTTGTTTCAGTGCCTCCCACATTCACAGCTTCTCCTCCATCCGTGTATAACGTCACTCGTGTTGGAGATACACTAAATGTCACATGCGAAGCGAAGGGTGCTCCCAAACCTAACGTCACGTGGTATAAGGATAATCTCCTCATTGGTCAGGTTAAAACTAGCAGTACTGGCAACACACACTCCAGCGAACTTGTTATCGAAAATTTCAAACCTGAGAATGAAGGGACGTACAGATGTAAAGCTGCAAACAGCTACGGCAACTCAGTGGAGAAAACCACAAAAATGCGTGGGTATTCGTGATATCGGCTGTGCGTAAATTGAGTAACTATAAATTTATTCTTTTTCTAAACCAATCCACTTATTGTTCTTCTAGTTTTCAGTTTATAACAATGAAAACAAAACACTGAAGTTCCATTGTTTTTTTTTCCGAAGATAGTCAACGGCTAATGACATTTAACCAAAAAAACACTTTATTTGGCCTCGAATACCAGAGTAGTTATAAGAGCTACTTTGCTCGAGCACAATTAAGCTAAGTTGATATTTACCTTTACTAGTGTTGATATTTACCTTTACTAGTGTTGATATTTACCTTTACTAGTGTTGATATTTACCTTTACTAGTGTTGATGTTTACCTTTACTAGTGTTGATATTTACCTTTACTAGTGTTGATATTTACCTTTAGTAGTGTTGATATTTACCTTTACTGAGTTGATATTTACCTTTACTAGAGTTGATATTTACCTTTACTAGAGTTGATATTTACCTTTACTAGAGCTGTTATTTACCTTTACTAGAGTCGATATTTACCTTTACTAGTGTTAATATTTACCTTTACTAGAGCTGATATTTACCTTTACTAGTGTTGATATTTACCTTAATCAGAATTGACAAAATGTACCGACCCAGGAACCCCGTCCAATGGATTCAAGATAGGTAGCAAGTACAAGGTCGGTGACGTGGTGATGTTCTCGTGTATCGAGGGGTTTTTACCGCTAGGATCACAGCTGATGATATGTTTATCTAGCGGCACTTGGAGTTCGTTGTTGCCTCAATGTATGGGTATGTATTACCTGTAAATGTAGTACGCAACGTTAATGTAATGTTTATCAACTGTAAATGTAATACACACCAAAAATGTTATACGGCAGCAGCCGTAATTGTGATACGCACCGTAAATGTAATACTCATCAGCCATAAATGTAATACTCATCAACCGTAATTATTATATAGATATGAGTGTTTTGCTGTAAAATACGCCACTCGTAGATTTCATACGAAACTACATCCGGGATACGTATGGCGTATTTTCCATGTCCTCACTAGTGAAGACAACCCCGACCCTCATTCCTTTGTTTTTCCCGCTCATTTCGGCGTGCGTTGTCAAAACACAAGTCAGACAAAGTCGCGAGATTTGTGAACTGTCACAGACGACTACTACTACGATTGCTACGACTACTACTACGACTGCTACGATTACTGTTACGATGATGACTACAACTACGACTATTACGATTACTACGATTATTGAAGAGCGGAAAGGCACCCGGTGAAGACGGAATACCCCCTGAAATCATCAAGGCTGGCAAGCCAGCCCTGTTGCTGCCACTTCACGAGCTCCTGTGTCTCTGCTGGAAAGAGGGCAGGGTTCTCCAAGACATGCGCGATTCTATGATAGTCACACTGTATAAAAACAAAGGTGATTGCAGCGATTGTAATAATCACCGTGGCATATCATTGCTGAGTATCGTAGGCAAAGTCTTCGCCCGGGTAGTTCTATCGCGTTTACAAATCCTTGCCACCCCAATCCTTCCCGAGTCTCAGTGTGGCTTCAGGTCAGAACGATCCACAGCTGTTGAAAAAGATCGGCTGCCCTCCAAAGCTGCTCAGCTTCGGTGTCTCTTTTCACGATCAAATGCATGGCAAAGTGAGCTACAACGGCGGATTGTCAGAGCCTTTCAAGATCCTGAGTGGAGTAAAACAAGGCTTTGTCTCTCTAGACAGAAGGATGCCTTACCTTACTTCTTTTTGCATTATTTGTTTATGTGGAATTTGAAAATTCCGTAAGAGTTATATGGCAAAAATATCCACAAGGGGCGACAATATCGAGGAGCGTAAGTTCAAAACCAAAATCTAATTAAGGTTCCAGCCATTTTACGTTCTATTTTATTGTTTTGACCGCCGCCTGGTTAGCCTAGTTGGTAAGGTGCCAGTCTGTTGTGCGGGAGGCTCAAGTTCGACTCCCGGCCGGACCAACACTTCAGGGTCTTAAAATTAAATAACTGAGGAGAAGGTGCTGTCTTAATTTGCTCTAATATCTGCATATGGTTAGACCTTCGGGTCTTCTCGGATAAGGACGTTTAAGCGTAGGTCCTTAGAGACTTCCATTGTAGGGGATTTCGAGGCCTATTGATCATGAGGTTCTCTGTCCACCATAAAGTGGTAAATTTTTATAAGTAAGTAAGCCATGAGATGATTTTTGGTTTGTGCGCCTTCGCCGGGGACATCCGGCAAATCCTTGCCACCCGGAATCTCAGTGTGGCTTCAGGTCAGAACGATCCACAGTCGACATGATTTTTTCTATTCGCCAGCTGTAGGAGGAATGTCGTGAACAGCAGATGCCGTTATACATCGCATTTGTCGACCTTACTAAAGCTTTCGATCTTGTGAGCAGGAGGGGTCTGTTCCAGCTGTTGAAAAAGATCGGCTGCCCTCCAAAGCTGCTCAGCTTCAGTGTCTCTTTTCACGATCAAATGCATGGCAGAGTGAGCTACAGCGGCGGATTGTCAGAACCTTTCAAGATCCTGAGTTGAGTAAAACAAGGCTGTGTCCTTGTTTAGCATCTTTTTCTCTGCACTGCTAAATTTTGCACTCCACCCCTCCGAGGAGGGTATCTACCTGCACACAAGAAGCGACGGCAAACTGTTCAACCTGTCCAGACTGAGGGATAAGTCAAAAGTTCGGACTGTTCTCCTCAAAGAACTGCTGTTTGCTGATGGCGCGGCCATGATCTCACACACTGAAAAAGGCCTTCAACACTTGATTGACAGGTTATATAACCTATGCTTGCAATAAATTCGATCTGACGATCAGCATCAAGAAAACAAAAGTCATGGGCCAAAATTTCCCGGCTCCCCCATTGATAAGAATCAACAACGAGGCACTCGATGTCACCGACCATTTTACATACCTCGGCTCTTTTGTGACCAGCAATCTATCTATGGACACAAAGATCGACAGACGAATCGCCAAAGCTGCTGCTATCTTGTCAAAACGGAGACGTAGTGTATGGACCAACAACCAGCTAACGTTAAACGTAAAACTCAAGCTATATTAGGCGTGCGTCCTTAGCACCCTACTGTACGGCAGTGAGCCATGGGACAACATATGCCCGTCAGGACAACCGCCTCAAAAGTTTCCATCTGCGCTGTTTATGGCAAATTATGGGCATCACGTGACACGACAAAGTCACTCATTCGGCTGTGCTGGAGAGAGCAGGCTCCTTTAGCATGCATTTCATGCTTTGCAAACGTCGACTGCGTTGGCTCGGACATGTGTATCGGATAGAGGACGGTCGCATACCCAAGGACCTCCTGTATAGTGAGCTAGCTGCAGGACACCGCCCAGTGGGTCGCCCGGTACTGCGTTTCAAGGATGTCTGTAAACGCGATCTAAAGTGTACAGGACTCGATACAGACAACTGGGAGGCACTTGCTGCTGATCCAAGCTGATGGCGTCACGCTGTAAGTAGTGGATAAAGTTCATAAATTCAAGTTAATTGTGTAGAATCAAACGTGGAGAGAGGGCGAGAACCCTCCAGCTGGAGGAAAAGAGAGAACAGAGAAAACGAAGCAGAAGAATGTGAGGTCAATCCGCAGTCAGAGTTTGTGTGTAACCATTGTGATAGAGACTGCCACGCTAGGATGGGACTTCTAAGCCACTGGAAACGCTGCTATCATCACGTATAACAATATTGACTAGGACTTTCTGGGTGCTTACCATTGTCTCGAGATAGGGTCTTAAAATTAAATAACTGAGGAGAAGGTGATGTCTTAATTTGCTCTAATATCTGCAAATGGTTAGACGTTCGGGTCTTCTCGGATAAGGACGTTTAAGCGTAGGTCCTTAGAGACTTCCATTGTAGGGGATTTCGAGGCCTATTGATCATGAGGTTCTCTGTTAACAACAGAGTGGTAAATTTTTATAAGTAGGTAAGCCACGAGATACTTTTTGGTTTGTGCGCCTTCGCCGGGGGCATCCGGCAATCTTCGGGAATTAAAACAACGCTGTACAGCCGATCAGAGGGCGCTTTAATTCACTGTTTTGTAAATAAATTTAGTTATATGTGATCAATAACCAGTCAATGAATTAAAATTCATTTTTTTTTTATTTTAGAGCCCAATCTTGCCCTCAACATGCCAACTGCACAGTCTTCTGTTGGGTGGAATGGAATATCATATCGTGCAGTGGATGGTAACACTGATGGCACTTATGGTCATGGCTCGTGTACCCACACAAACAACGACCATAAAGCGTGGTGGAGAGTCGACTTTTGGTCTTCCCAGCTAGTTAAAAGAGTTGCTATTTACAATCGCGAGGACTGTTGTGGCAACATATTACACAACTTTGACATTCGCGTCGGTGAGTATAAAGGTAACATTGATCTAAAAGAAAACTTTCTCGACATTTTTTGGAAGAGAAGAGACTTGGAAGACTGAATTGTTTTGATGCATGCGCACGGTTGGTTTAAAACCAAAACACTCCCAGTCAGTACTATAAGGGGGATGATACAGGCTGCTAAGGGGATGATACAGGTTGCTAAGGGGATGATACAGGCTGCTAAGGAGATGATACAGGCTGCTAAAGTGATGATACAGGCTGCTAAGGAGATGATACAGGCTGTTAAGGAGATGATACAGGCTGCTAAAGTGATGATACAGGCTGCTAAGGAGATGATACAGGCTGCTAAGGGGATGATACAGGCTGCTAAGGAGATGATACAGGCTGCTAAGGAGATGATACAGGCTGCTAAGGAGATGATACAGGCTGCTAAGGGGATGATACAGGCTG
>JAOBRF011101557.1:2706-13276 GCA_027575005.1 Sphenopus marsupialis | reverse complement strand
TACGACCACCTCGTTATAAAGACCATCTCGTTAATACGACCACCTCGTTAATACGACCACAAAATATTTATACGCTTATTGTATAAAAAACGTTAATACGACCAACGACCACTTTTTTGTTTTGAACCTCGCGGTTATCACGACCACACAAGCCCAGATCCAAACCTCAACAAGTGATGTAACTGTAAAGAAACTATAAAATGTCTGTTACATGTCAAATTCAAATTCTTAGCGTGAAAACGAGCCTGTTTACATAAAGATGAGGAACCACGGGTGGATGGGGTAACCCGCTTGACCGCGGAATAAAATCACCCGTGTTTACATGAAATTTTTGTGACCCCGGGGAGATGGGGTGGATGATTCTGTTCTAAAAAATACCCTAAAGTCTCTTGAACACAGACGAAACGCGTAGGAGATTAAAAAATTACAAAACAAATTCCATGTGCTGCTCACTTATTAAAGTCAGTGTAATTTTTTTTTAAAAAAAATTGTAAAAAGCCATAAATTCCTATTTATGTATCATTGTATGGCCCAAGCGCGAAGTTTGGGCCATAATGAGGAAAAAAAAACTGGGGTCCATAACTTTCCGTATGGACCTCGCACTCGGCTAATAAGATGTATATATTTGACAAGTTGCTTCAATCACGATTTTAACGTGTTTTTATTTGAAATCTCGTCCCCAGGTAGTGGTTTGACAAAAATGTGCAGTCAAAATGTAAATTTCTGATCCAATTCCTGACTCTCCCTCCCCCTATTCCCGCGGGCGTTAATTGAGTTATTGTTGAGATGTAGGGTGGGGAGAGGAGATTTAGCGCAGTATAGCTGTGGTCGCTGTCAACGTATAAAGGAACGAAGTGAAACAGATTATATTTGTTATGAATGAATTCAGAAAATTCGGAAAAAGTCTTCACATTTATAAATTTGCATTTTAAACTTGCTGTAGCTCCCGCTATAAGGACCAACGAGCACAAAACACAGTGAACTCTCGCCTTGCGAACACTGCGCTACTTTGGACTCTTGTTCATACGGGCAGGAAATGTTGCTCCCGAAGAAAAAGCAAAACCTGCTATTATTAAACAAAACATTTTAGAAAAGTGTGCAATGGCTTGCTATATATGAGAAGCTTATGAAGGAAAAAAATTCATCAGGAGATGTAAAATGATGCCGACATCTGGTAATGTAAGCCGTAGATTGTTTTCTATTGTTGCCTAATGTTACGCTCTAAACAAACTCGTATTGGCTCACACGTCTCGCTACTGTTAAAAAAAATTACGCGAAAAATCAAGGTTTTTTCTCCCTATAAGTGTAAACTAAGAATCTCACATAATACACGGCTTTGAGCTGCCGCCTCGCCAGCTTCGCCTTTTGGGTAACTATGGACAGGAAAAAAAACTTGAGCTATAAAAAAAGTTTTTGCTGTGTTATTCAAAACACAGAAAATTCGAGAAAGAAATTTGATCTCGTATAATTGCTAAATTTTCTACAAAGAAAACCATTAGCGTTTGAAACCAGGTCCGGACCTTTTTAATTAATTACAAATTTATTTCACAAGCAAGCAAAGAGTTCACAAGTTTGAGCCAACCGTGTAATATTGTTTTAAATCATTTTTGCAAAAGCCAGTATTAATGAAGCTCTTTCTCGTTAAGCAACCCGGGATTCTAATAAACAAAATAAATTGACTAAAGTAAAACATCGACACACCGAACATTTAATCAACAAATTAAGCGTTTTCCTTTTTCTTTTCTATGCAATCGAGTGACAGCTGGCACTTTCAGGGTTTTTTTTCAGAATTTTCCCTTTGTGCATAAAGACAAGTTCAATCAGTTCGCCATTTGAAACAAGGTCTCTTAAGAACAATATTCAAATCACAGAAACATTCTTCGTTCAATATACACAGAAAAATATCTTCCTTGCGTATATGTTGTTCTTAAGTCTACTTTATTTGAACGCTTTTAACACAAATCATTTGCGACGTTTTAAGTTTCCAAAAGCGGTCGGTATGTGTTTGTTTTCGTCTGTCAGCGACAACGGAAATTTATGGCGGAATCGTTAAATTTCTTTAGATTTCTTTTCTTTCATTTTGTTTCTGCTGCAAAAAGAACAAAAGCCGATTTAATTGCTGGCTTTAACAATTAGTTTTTCTTTTTGAATTTGGCTTGCGGCAAGTTTGATTTTTATCAACGAAAAAACAACTAACCGTCTGACCTTTTCTCCTCAATCTATTCGTAAATTTTGGTTTAGTAATACAGTTCACTTTCTTTCATTAGTTTTTAATTTATGAAAAGCTAAGTGAGGCCTGACAACCAAGTTGCATCGTGAGATATTGCCAAAGGCTAAAACTACATTACCGAGAGTTAAATAGCCCGAGGAATCAATTCTTTCCCTTTGACTGACAACTCTTGAATATCCGAATACTTTTACCCGATGACAAATCTTGTTTTTCAGGATTTTTTACATTCAAGACGATAGGCCAAAAACGTTTTTCAAACTAAAAATTAAAATGTTTTGCTGAATTTGATAAACCTAAAACTTAAAGAGAATTTTATGTGTGTCATAATTTCTTAGGCAAAATATAAAAAAAAGTAATTACTCCTTTAATACTGTTTAAGCAATTTTATGTTTCATGACATAAATCCCCAAATTAAGACCTTTATACTACATATATTCAAATATGGCATTTGTAAAAATTTGCGATTTGGCTGTTTGCTATGTTTTCGTAAAACTGGACTGAAACTTCGAGAGAAAATGTTTACTTAAACGAAAACTCAAATAGAATCGAGTTCCGTTTCTAAATTGTCGTTAGAAGAAGACATTTATCAGTGCTAAGAATTTTGCTAATAAACATTCAGATTGTATTTCCTGGGCGTCTTACGATTGTCAGTGACTAGTCGCCAATCCACATTTTAATTGTGGTGTTCTATCTTCATTATAAAGTAACCGAAAGCAAAATCTCATTAAAAGAAGATTGCTGTAACTCAAAGCTGTGAAAATGCAAATTTCATCACCACTGAAACGTTTCAAAGCATGGCAAGATTCAAACGGTGCAAAAAACACTTACATCAAACTACGTCTGTGAAACTAAAAAAAAATGTGCCACTTGGATTAAAACAGGTGAATTCCTTTAAGTTTTAGATGCAATCGAAACACCAAACGAATTTTCTTTCAAAAATGGCTAAAAGAATAAAAGTGGCGCTCTCAAGTTATTCCTATCAACGGAAGCTGTAGAGCCGGCTTGCTGGTAGAACATAAAAATCTATATTCATAAGTTTTAAATTTATCTATTTGTACCATTTAATAAAAGAGAAACAAATGTACACGAAAGTACCACAAAAACTTGCATTGAATAACTAATTTGAATTATCTGAGCGGTTTGTGTACGATATGCTTTGATAATTTATTTCATAATTCTAATAAGTTTAGTCATATCACATTCATTGAAAAGCAATGTTTTGTCGTTGGTTTTTGTATTTTTTGCATATTTATCTGGCGGCAGGGAACGTGAATAAACTAACGATAAGGCATTGAACAGGAAACTTACAGACTCTATCTCGAATTAAAACCATTAAAATAAAGTCCTCATTCACACATTACTTTTTTCCCTGATTGAAAACCTGTGAAATTAATTTTGATTTTATAAATTGTTATAGCGCACAGTCAATTAACAAAGTAGAATTTCGCCTTTAGAAACAACAAACAAATCAAGTAGAAAACCTGATAGTAATAGAGACTTTTAGTTTGATTGCAAAAGCCAATTTTTGGGGTCTTACAAAAGATGATACAAATTTTAAAGATAAAAAATATGACCTTGGTATTTTCCAACCTATCCTTTCGTAATATATTTCGGCATTTCGCAGTAGGCGGTGACCATATAGGTTTATATTCAAATGATAATAAGGCCACAAAGATAATTAATATCGTATGCCGTTGAGTGGAAAGCCTTGTGCCGTGTAAAAACCATAATGTTGAAAATACACCATACTTCACGTAGTCTACATGCCTTAATTTATAGTTTTACACTTAAGAATAACTGAATCCTGAATTGGCAGAACGCCACAAGTTGTAAACAAAATTTGATTTGGCTAAGAAGACAAAGTTAGCAGTTATGAACTGCTAAAGTTTGAGGTTTGTCCCGAATTAAGGTTTTAAAGCTTGAAGCTGTGTATTCCATTTCAGTAACATCGCTAACATCGCTTCTGGCTTGCAAGGTTTACAAGCTTTAAACAAGCGAACCAAAACTCTCTCCTGTGATACTTTAAAAGACTTTTATGAAACTTTTCGTATTTTGTGGATATTTCACACCCAGGCTTAAAACCTGATATATTCAATTCATTTTCGGAAAAAATATCTACAATTAAAGTGGTTTAATGAACGCTGCCTTTGTTGTTTTTTTTTTGTTGAATTTATCAAACAAAAAAGTTGAAAGGTTTCCTATTTCGTGCAGTTTCTATGCTCAGTTGTCAGAAAAAAAGATAACATTTTTTTCAACCTTTTAACATATCCTATTTCCTCGACAACCGTGCAATAATCAAAACAATACAGCTAAGCTGTTATTAAGGCTCATATTAATAAATCTTAACAGATGAATATTCCACATTTCCGTCTTTGTTTGAACCACAAGATTATCTGATATCTTCCTTGATATTTTTTAAAACTCGACAGAAATAATCAGTTCGCGATGTTTGCAGTAAAAAGTTTAACTGAAAAAATGCAAAGGACCCGATATTTATAATAATTACTGAAGTACACTTTGGCGGCAAAGTCTGAAAATTTATACTTTTTTTGTATAATGTGCTGTGAAGAAAATTACGTTTTGAATCTTATGGGGCTCCATCGATAGTTTATGTTTGTACAAAAATGAAATAAGCTACGTAATTCACACACTTACATTTGTTTTTATCTAACAAAAAACCAACCAGAATCAAAATAGACTTAAAGATCTAGATTAGCATTTGATATGACCAGACTAATTTTGTGCTTCAAGATACTTCGAATCCATTGTCGTTCGCTTAATCGAAAGACTTGTCAATTAAATATTTACTTCGGTGTCGCTAATAAGAGTACAGTTTTAGTATTGCATATTCTTTCATCTTCTGTTTTACTGATTCTTTTTCTGTTAAAGCAAAGGTCTACTTTTAGACATAACTAGTGAGTAAAACTTTCTCATTCCATATCGCACTATTGAGGAGTATTCAATAGGTGCAAAAAATCTCCGTGTAATTTCGTTTACGGTTTGCATTTTTTGGTATTGACAATTTATTTAGTATTCAAGTCACGTTTTTTGCATCTCTTTACTCCTTAAAATATATTCGAAAATTTAAGCAGTTTGTGCTATACTAACCAATTTCGCGAGTTTGTCTATCTTAAACTCGGTTTTCATTGTTCTCAGACTTCAAAGGCCTTGAATAATAGATATGTTTTGCATGGGCTATTTTAACCAATATCGCTGGCACGTTGTCACCGATCCGTTGTTAAAATGAAGTAATTTAAACGGAATTCTTAAAGGCACGACCGTATCTTTAATTGAGTAACTTCATTTTTTGTTAAAAGCACCTAGTAATAACTTTCTACTTCCAGTCTTGTTTGTAAAATTTTACGATTTTTCTATAACGGGTTTAAACTTTCTTTTCAGTATAGTTGAATAATTCTGCACGTTTGCAAGATCGACTAGTTGTTTCTTCTGAAGTAATATTGTTGTTTGAAACGAAAAAATATAGCTTCGTCTTTAACAATTGAGTTATTTACGATTTCCGAATTTTGTTTTATTTTTACAAAACTTCGGCACCAGCAATTTGCAATGACAAAGTGAGTTTGACACGTTCTGTCAGTGTTAAACATTTTCAAGTTAAGATACAGCCCTTTTATTGCAGTATTTACCCAAATGGTCTCCTTTACTTTTTATATAACTAAAAAAACAACTAAATTGCTCAATAAAATAAATTTAGAAATGAACAAAATGTTAGAAGCTGAAATGGCAAATTACGTTCTTACAAGAACTTCAGAACCACATTGCCTTTGGTCTGATATATTATTTTCTTTGATGACAACGAAGCAAATGTTTGAAGGCAGAACAATGCAAGCGAAACATGTGAAAAAGCTATGATGTATTTTCCTTTGTTGCTATAACTAATTAACATAAAAAACACCTGTCAGAAAATGTTTATTCCCGTATTTGCAA
This sequence comes from Sphenopus marsupialis, assembly GCA_027575005.1. Taxonomy (NCBI): domain Eukaryota; kingdom Metazoa; phylum Cnidaria; class Anthozoa; order Zoantharia; family Sphenopidae; genus Sphenopus; species Sphenopus marsupialis. Next base: position 7,101 of record JAOBRF011101557.1, on the reverse strand, counting down.
CCCCAAACTTACTATTGATAGCTGACCGTTCTCACACAAAAACTCTTGCAGCTTTTTATTGTCCGAATCTTCGTATGGGTCTTTGGAAATTTAGAGATTATTTAATAGTTTGGTTCACTTAATTCGCGTTAGCAGGGTTAAAGTGCCGGGAGATGAGTATTAAAAGATTAGTCTCAATTCATATTTTAAATCACACGCTAGTCTTGTTGAACTCTTGTGTGCATTTGAGCTCCAGGTTTGAAATAACTTCAATTTATTTCTTGCAGATGCGTCGCAGTTCGACTCATGTTTAATTTTATATTTAGTTACATCAAAAGTTTGAGGCCGAGCGAATAATTAAATACAACAGTAATTGTTGAACAGTTGATGGTAAGATCTTCTGCACCTCAAATTTCAAGAAGTGTTTTTAAAAATCCAATCTTCAGTTCTTTTTCGTTCACGGTACCTGCCGTTTTGACTCGGGTGAATGAATTTCTAATGACAATTTAGCTCATCTTCAGGAAATAAGATATTATACTTGCAAAACTGTACATCCACAAAAACAACAACGGACCAATAAGTTCACGGCAAATGACTCGATGCAGCGAAAATTTATACACACAAAAAAAACCTGACTCGTGAGTAACACGCGGCTTTGTGGGGGGTCCATCTCAGAACCCGTCCGTCTATTGGCTCAGCGTGCAAGTTGCTTTATTACAAAAACAATGGGGCCACATGTTATTTCAATGCTACTTAAGGCAAATCCAGTCGTTATATCAAAAGCCTTTTACGCCGCTGATGATCAAGTGACAAAAAAGGATCTGAAAGACACTGAGGCAGCTGGCTGTTACTGAGAACGGAATTAAAAGCCACAGTCACCACGTCTTGAGAGATCAGATTGCGACCGTCGTTAAACATTGTTTTATCATTTAAAAAGACTGTTTTCTTCTACTTAAGCGATTATTCAGGCTGGAATTACGAGCGTGCACTTTCTACGAGACTCGTTTACGGTTCACTTCCACCTTTCTTAACCTTAAAACTTTCAGCAATACTAGTGTCTAACCACGCGCACAGGAACTTACATCAAATTCGACAAAACTGTATTACAACAATGGGGGACGAAATGCTCAGCGTTTTTTACCACGGAGAATTGTTTGGAGCAAACCCAAAACTTGCCGGAAGCAGTCCTCTGACCTCGCTAAAACCAATGTGGGATGAAGAAGGCGAGTTTCGCCTTTTTCGGGATTATTTTGGACTCATTCACTTGGTAAAGAACAAAGCGATATGCGGAGAGGACAAACACAATGAACTGGACAACTTTTACGATTTTAAATTCAAGCAGCGCGCAAGAGGTGATAGCATTGGTTCAGATCGCTCATTTTCAAGCTGCAGTTCCGCTGATCAGGAGGTGAATTTCGAAAGTTTTACCTCAAAAGCCCCTGGATCGTCCTTAGCACCGGGTAGCCCGCCTAGTAGATCAACGGGTAAGAGAAATGCCGGAGAGAATGAAGTCACCACGAGGAATCGCAAAAATCGTGGCGGAGAAAGTGGAGGCTCGAAGTCATCGAAAAACCGAAATGCAAACGTTTGCGTTTTCTGTCGAAATAACGGTGAAAGCAAGAAGGTGTACTCGAGTCACATTTTAAAAGATGCACAAGGCAACACTACTTGTCCAATCCTACGCGCTTACACTTGCCCGCTCTGTAAGGCAACTGGAGACCAGTCACACACCATTAAATATTGTCCAAAAAACAAAAACATTACAAAGCCGCAGACGAAGGTATAGATGCAAGCTGTTGGACTGGCGAGAGGTGGTGGCAGCGTTGAAAGAAGGTTCAATATAGGAACTATATTTAACAAAAACTGCTTCTGGCGCTAAGCTAAAGAAATCGTCTGGCAGCGCTAAGGAGCTGCAAAAACACCACAAAATTCTGAAAATTCTGTTCGCAGAAAAACTGTGGGAGAATTAACCCTGTACGAAGAGCTTTCGAAGCATCATTGTTCACCAAAGTGTACATTGTGGTCACAATAATCCTTTTATAAAATTTTGTAGGGAATTATTCTTTGAAATTGATGTTAAAATAATCTTTTCTTTCGAATATACGCTGCTATAATATTCAAAGTATTATAAATGAATGTCTTTCAAATTATTTACAATATCTGCTTGGAGACAATTCCACAAATATATCGATTTTAGTGAAAGAATCAACGCACGTGTTATTTGCGAGGCCTTTGAGGCAAGTATTTTATTGAAAAAAATGTTGTCAATTTAAATATTCCTCTTCGAAAGCGGAATGTTCTTTTTTTTAATCCATCGGATTAGATCGATGTTGTACTCTTTTATCTGTTCATAGTTTATTTCTATAAGAAATTAATTTGATGTTTTAAACGACAAACTATTATACTAGAACATTTTATGCATTAAAATGCATACGCGCTGTTTTATAAGAACCAGTAAATTTTGCCGGGGATCGATGTTGTTAATTTTTTGGGGAATCAAGTCCATTTTGTTCTTAATTTGTTATTTCAATTAGAAGTTTATATTGAAGAAAAAGTAAAATACAAATAAGGCAATGGGAAAGGATTCGGCCTCACGCATTGTTAGAATACGAGTTTCTACCAGAACTTTTTTCCTAGTTATCGAGTCTCAAACTGAGCTCGTTCTTAAATTGTTCTTAAATTTTGGCCGATTTAAGCCACATTCTTATAAAGTTGTTCTTACAAAAAACAGCGCGGTGTAGGCGGTAAAATATGCATACAAATGTATCTTCATATTTGTCAAAGGGAACAACATTCCCAGCAAACTGAATTACTGTCATATTAAATAAAAAATCCACTCCCTAAAATTTCATTGATAACAATCTCAATTCAGAAAGGAAGAATGAAAAATTATAAAAATTAGCAAATGCAAAAGCTTCCCTTTTCTTATCTCAAGGGAAAATTTGTTCATTTCATAAACTCTCAAACAATTAAAGACAGAAATCTGTCAATTTAGACAAGCCTATGTATAAATAGAATTTGCCTGAAATCTAACTAATAATGTTATACACTTCAATTCTACACATTTTTGTGATTGAAGCAAAAACAACTTCTTGTATATGAAATAAAAGATATTCGAGTGACACTTAATGGCTTTCGTTTGAGTTTGAAATGTGAAAATAACCATCACGCGATGCTAAATGCATTTAGTTCATTTTCTTGCCACATTCTTGAAACAGAACGTATTGCAAAATGTAAACAACCTTTTAAATGATTAAACTTTCGTCTTCAAAACAGGCCACCGTTATCTCTATTCAGCAATTTTTCCGACACACGTTGCATCCGTTTGCTCAAAAGATTTGTGCACTTTGACAAGATTTGCATAAGTGGATCTTTCTTCAATTCCACATCACGAAATCGAAACATTTCAACTTAATACTGAATGGAAAACAATGGTTTGGTCATTTTATCGATATCTCTTACTGACTAATTTTATTTCTTGAAATCATTTTGACGCAAAAAGGAAATTTTTTATAATAATCTTCGGTTCTGCTTTTCGCAATATGGCTGAAGGAACAAGAACCCGATAAGGTTGAAACACCATAGCATAAACTATAATAAAAACCAAATTCTGTCATAATTTATAAACTTAGAATTTGAAAATAAAGAACTTATAAAATATTCATTACTCTCGGCGTTTCATTAACTTAATAGTGAGACACTCTTTAAATACAACAAAGCCTGAAATTGCTTTCAACAAGTAAAAAGCAAAGAACTACGATTTGTCTGCAGGCTTTAATTTTTCAGAAGAAAATTATTTCCGAATTTGTTGATTAAAACCAAAACTAAATTGCAATATTGAACTTTATCGCCGAAGTTCTTTCTTGCGTAATTACACTTTGGCAAAAGATTTCGTTGAAAATTGAAACCATCCAATATATTAAAAGTTTATCGCCATTTCGGGAGCAGGCTATTCCTAAGTACAAGATGGTATTGGCTTCATAAAACATTTTGTAAAAAGAGCAATATACATAGTATATATACAATTATGACCTTAATTCTGAAGACCAATACTTTAGCTTTGAAAAAGGATAAATTTAAAATTCTTTTGTTGAAATTAAATTGCCGGTGTTTTTACCTTAACAATATCATTCAAATTATATCTCGTCGGGATAATTTGCTTTATCTTTATCGTATTCAACGAAAAAACTAAGGTCTGTGCCGATATTGTCGTCCAAAACAAAATAAAAAAACCCCTGTAGTTTCAAGAAGGGAATCAGCAAATTCTCAAGTAAAAAAACAAGATCTTGAGAATCTGCTTGCGTTCGGAGCTTTTAAAAGCCATTTCCATTCATGAAGTAAACTCGTGAAGAATCAGATTGCTAACAGCCGGAACTGTACGTCAAAAACCAAACTCGATAGAGAAATAAAATTGAC
>JAOBRF011090446.1:0-13366 GCA_027575005.1 Sphenopus marsupialis | reverse complement strand
TGAATAGGAAACGAGAGACGAAGTCAGTATAGGATTAAAGATACAATCAATAATAAATCATAAATCAATCAATCAATATGATAATAAATTAGTAACTTGAGGAGCGAGCGAGCTACAGTTATTTATAGGCATCATTCACTTTAATGGTTTCTTTCATTTCATGCTAAATGCAAAGTTTTCTAAAATGTTACTGATCTGCTTATTTATTTGCAAACCAGTTATTAAAGAAATTTATTGAGTAATAAAGAGTTTCATATTTGTTTATACAACATTCCATACGACAAAATGCACTCTCTGACTCTGTGTTGTTGAAACTTGAAGCAAACAAATTTCTGAAATGTGCCAGACCTTCGGAACCACATTTAATTTTTGGATTTTTTTCAGCATTTTTCAAAACTCGTCCAATACATTATACCAGAGCAATCCAATCAAGCCTAACACATCTAGGAATTAAACCAGTCAAAGAGGCCTAAATAAGTCCCTAAATGCCAAGACATCAAGTTTAGTGCTTGGCCATGAGCATTAGAAAGTTGTCAAAGCGTATTGACAAATTAATTAAAATTACACATAATCACCGGCCACTGATTGAAAATTTGGAGCAAAAGCCGCCGTTTTAACACACATTGCATTAACTTCACAACATTTCACTTATATCTGAGTTTATTTGATGTGAGGTTTAAGTTTAAAATAACTGCTGAGTAGCTCAAAACTTTAACTTCGTTAAATTGCAATCTTTGCACTTGATGGATGGTCAATACTTTTGTAACCAACACATTTTTTTACATTCAGTAAAGAATGCAGTTATGCATAAAACAATAACACTAGATATCTTTGCTATGGCTAGCCTTGCCTTCATCAGCTGCCTTTTTATCTTGTAATTTTTCTGTCTTCCTGGAGTCAGCACCTCTCTTTCCCTCACTACCAGAATCTGATTTGAGCAAAAGGAAAAATAATGTTTGCATGAGTTGACAGTTGCTTTACCTCAGCTTTTACTGTGGAAATATTAATTAACACCTTGCGGTGTTTAGCAAACTTCTAATTAAAGTTAAATAAAATGCCTTTATTTTGTTACCGTTATTTTGTTTTCTTGAACTGTTTCGGCCAGAGATTGTTTTTTTTAATAATTACATGGTTTTGTTTTGGCTGCGACGCTTTAATTTTTGACAATTTTTATTGGGTAACATTGTGGGGACCAATACACACCTCCTCAACTGTTTTCTCTCACCATGGAAGGTAGCTGTAGATTGCTTTTGTTACACAAAATCTGTGTAACATTATGGGGAAATGCCGACTTTCTTGCATTAGGGGGGGCATAATCACTTAGTTGCATCAACTATTAAGAAAACTTGTGTTACACAAAGGTGGGTAATATTATTTGTAAGTGCATTGAGCACTGGCTTGCTTTATAGTGAAACATTGCAGCTGTAGTTTTTGAAACAGTTTGTGACCTATTACCACTGCATAGTTTACTGGGTATGGTTTTTGGTAATTCTGATTTTACTTTTGTGCTGTAGATGGGATTTTTAGATGTCAAGTAAATTGTGAAGAATTTGAGTGCCCAGATAAAGACAGTTAGAAAGGTACACTTCATCATGCCCTAATTATAAAGCTGACATAGCAGACACCTGACCAATGATAGTTTTGTAAAATTACAGTCTTTGCACTTGATTGATGGTCAATACTTTTGTAACCAAGACATTTTTTTACATTCAGTAAAGAATGCAGTTATGCATAAAACAATAACAAAAGATACCTTTGCTATGGCTAGCCTTGCCTTCATCAGCTGCCTTTTTATCTTGTAATTTTTCTTTGTTGGTGGAGTCAGCACCTCTCTTTCCCTCACTACCAGAATCTGATTTGAGCAAAAGGAAAAATAATGTTTGCATGAATTGACAGTTGCTTTACCTCAGCTTTTACGGTGGATATATGAATTAATACCTTGGTGTTTAGCAATTTTCTATTCAAAGTTAAATGAAATGCATAAATTTGTTTTGTTATCGTTATTTTGTTTTCTTGAACTGTTTCAGCCAGATATTGTTTTTTTATGAATTACATGCTTTTATTCTGGCTGTGACTCTTCAGTTTTTGACAATTTTCATTGCGTAACATTGTGGGGACCAATACACACCTCCTCAAATGTTTTCTGTCATTATGGAAGGTAGCTTTAGATTGCCTTTGTTACACAAAATCTTTGTAACATTAGGGGGACATGCAGACGTACTTGCATTAGGGGGTTATAGTCAGTTAGGTGCATCGATTTTTAAGAAAGACTGCTGTTGCACAAATGTTGGTAACATTGGGGCATCAGTACTTGCTTGCTTGATAGTGAAACATTGCAGCTGTAGGTTTCGAAAATCGTGGTGCTATAGCAGGGGCCTATCGGTTGGCTATCGTTTTTGATTGTCCTACTTTTATTCTTGTTCTGCAGATGGTGTTTTCAGGTCTCAAGATAATTATTAATTTGGGTGTCCAAAGGAAGAGAGTTGCAAAGATACACTTCATCATGAACTATTATAATGCTGCGATTGAAGACATGTGATCTATGGGCACATGGTTCACACAGACTGTTGATAGTTTACCCCAATGTATAAAACACAGAAACATACCATATTTAACTCGCCATGGAAGATCTTTTAGGCCATAATCATATCGTAACTCTGTATTTGGAGCTATGTCCTTTGTAGCAAAAAGGCAAAGGTACACCTTCCCAGAAATAACCACCTTCTTCATCTTACAGTTGGCTTTCTTTGCAGGCAAATCATTAACCAGGCGCCCAAGGCCATGTGAGAATGTGGCATCAATACTGCATGTAATTGAAGTATAGAGAGGTTTACTAAAAACCCATAAAGCACAAAATGGAAACAGAAATTATTCCTATCAGTTTTAAGTTGTGAAATTGTGACTGCAGTGTTGTGCAGTCAGTTTGATATTCCATCAGGCAGCAGTCTTCTCCGAAAGTGCTTAACTACACAGCTTATTGCATTTGCTTGCCTCTGTGTGGAGCTTAGTTGATTCAAGAGAGATTGTAAGCAAAATCATGGTTCATTGGATCAGATTAAACTGTAAGAACTAATTTTTTGAAGGACATTTTGACAAAGCATTTGGAAAAACTTATCCATTTAAATTTGGCATTACATTGTATATTGTATTTAACAATATAACTCTAGGAGTGTATTCACAACTAATTGCTACAATGCCCAGAACATATTCCTGCACCACATTTTGATATACATATGCATGTACGAATCGAGATGGTACATGTATCTGAACTTACCGTACATAAGTACCTAATTCTTTAAAATATTTTCAGAAAAGCTTACCAGTAGGTAGCTTTATTCCATTGAAAAAAATAGAGGAAGCTTCCAAAATCTAAGGAGTACTGTTTTTCTCGTCTCTCTCCTTCTTCAGCTGGTACAAGTTCTCCTTTATATTGTAACAAAAAGTGTCCACACTTAAATTCCTTGGTTGCAAATACACCTTTGCCTTAAGAAATAAAAATAATTAACATATCAGAAGTAGTTCTGTGCTGGTAAATGAGAAATTATAGGTTTGCCTATTCAAGAACTACTTATGATAGAATGACATCTACAGAAGAAGCAACAAGTTACATAATCTTACCAATATACTTGCTTATGTACCTTTCCTCAAGGCCAGGTTGGTCACTATTGCTGTTAATGTAAGCAAGAGCCACATCTTCTGGACGTCCACCATTTCCTCTCTACAAACACAAAGTATGGACAGCCACTCACTTTTCATGAGGAAATGATCAAATACACTTAATTTAAATGAATAAAATTATAATAAAATACAGAGCCATGTAAAAAATACATGAAATTCTATAAAAGGGCTAAGGTAAAAACATGCATTTTTAGTTAGACTTAAAAGCTTCTATCCTAAGATCACAAGACAGGGCATTTTATAGCTTTGGTACAGTCATAACAAACCATCTAGCTCCCATTGTAGAAAACGGTTGAATATCAGGGGTCTCCTATTACAAAGCATTTTATGATCTTAGGTTGTACCTGTGAGGACCTGGATTTATTGTAAGATTAAAAATATAACTTACTGACTGGCCATGCCACGAAGTACTTTAAATGTGATCAAAAGCAGTTTAATTTTTATTCTATACTTAATTGGGAGTCAATGCAAATGTTTCAATAGTGGTGCATTTGACAAATTTCGACTCCCTGAAAATTTATCTGGTAGTTGACATGCAAGAAGTTCATATGGGAGATTACATTACAATAATCAACCCTACTTGTAACAAATGCATGGATAAGAGTCTTTTTACCATTCTGAGACAAATCATATTAATACTTTCTAATTCATCCTTGTGTATTGTAAAGACGAAAGAAAGGTGCACCAAGGGTTTTTAGTTAACATGTACATCATTTGCAACTCCCTAGAAAATGTATTGTCAAACCAGGGGCCTAAATTTCTAACAAATGAGGAAGCATTTATTTCAGTTTCCAACATGTATGCTATTAAAGTGCATCTTTGTGAGTTTTTGTCTGGTTTCAATTGACATAAATACTGTTACTATGCTTTAATCAATTTGCCCAAGCCTATTCCCCATAGTCAACTCAACAACTTCCATTTCTTGGAAGGCACTAACCAGCTGACTTGCTTTAAAATTTGGATTAAACACTAAATAAAGTTGAGAGTCATCAGCATAATAATGGACATTTGGTAGATGTTTCTTCCGGAAATAAAGTATATCAATCACATAGATGTTGAGTAAAAGTGGTCCTAAAGGACCCTTGAGAGAAAAAATACCAGCCAGGCTTGTTCATATAGTCACTGGCAGAGCCTAAACTGTAGACTAATCAAACCTCAGGGTAAATCTTGAACTTTATAAAAATTAATAATTCCTATTGATGCTCACCCTAGGTCTTGGATACTTTTCCATTATTCGTGGCAAAGCCACCAGCAGTGCCTAGGATATTTAAAGAAGCATGCCAAATCAGTATTGTTTTACAATAATTTATTTCTTAACAAATTAATTATACTGGCATATTGTGTCACCCACCAATATTTATGTAAATCTAAAATAGCACCCAAATGCACAAATAAAGATTGTTGTTCTCATTATTATCACATTCTGTTTTGGGCTAGTCTCCCTAAAGTGTTCCATGTGTGGCCCCAGCTCTTCACCTCTGCTGATATAATTGGGTGCCATCAGCCATTAATCAGGTATTAAGTAAATCCAGCATAGGCTTCAATTCCTTTTCAAAAAATCAAACAGAAAAACCAACAAAAACGCCACAAAGTGCTGCGGTTGTACACAAGAAACCCAAACTTTTTTTTGGCGCGAAAATTTTGACATGTGTTGCTCCGTGGGTCAAAAAGCCCGCCAAATCACTCGAGTGTAGATTCTGGTATAAATGACAATTCCGCTGGAGTAAAAGCTTAAATAAATCATTTTGACTCGGATCTCTAATGGTTTGTATTTAATAAAACAATTATTCCACTCACGTCTTGTTGGATATGAGAAGAAAATAGCCAACGCGGCACATCGCGCCTCGTCGCTATCTATCACCTCATGTCCAACGCGCGTTCGTAGAATATATTTGCGTGAAGTGCGGGCGTAAATAAAATCAAATTTGTTATACTTTCTTTAGTTAGAATACAATCCAACATTTTCTACTTGTTTAGTTTTGAAATATTTTGTCCATTTATTTTTAGTTTAGCCTTCATATGAAAATGCCAAAAACATGTAATCATTTTAAATTAAATCTAAGTTTTCACTGAATATAGTAGGGCTATTTTGAAATTTTTTAGCACAGAAAATGACACCTACAAAGTTAATAGATAAAAATTGTGATAACAGGATTTAGTAATTTTTACTGGATGGAAAATCTTCAATTGCTACTCAAGGATCTTGTCTTTCATAATTCATTTTCCTTGTGAGGACGATCGTTGTAAGTCACGGCTTGGAAATGGAAAAAGAAGATAGAAACATGTTGGCCATTTTCGATCGTTTAAATACTCTTACATTAAGAAACTCCAAAGTTCATCCCCACCAAAAATATAAAATGCTGCCAAATCTTCATCACATACAAGTAATATATAAAACTGCTTCTTACCTTTCAAGCTCTACCTGGAAGCCCAAGCATACACGAAAATCCGACAATTCTGTCAGCAGCTCGAATTTTATTGAACAGTGCTGCCGCCTACAACTGAAGCAGCCAATGAGGACACCGCTTTTATTTGGTTACCGACTTTAGGTCTACACATTTTGATTGGTTGAGAAGGTTGCGTCTCTGTTGAATTGTTTTCTAAGCCAATCCCAAGAGCCGCTGTAGAAGCCGTTGAACGTATTTTAAAAAAAGCATGTGCTTGCGGCGAGGGTATTTTTTGAATTCTTGGATTTTGTAGTAGAGTTTTGGATGTCAGGTGAGTGAGTATTTTTCTTCATTACCGTTTTACTTTTCAAAACAACTGCTAATGTAGATAAACAAATTATCATCGCCGTGGGAATTTGTAAAAGCTGACGTTTCGAGCGTTAGCCCTTCGTCAAAGCATCACTAAACTAAAACGATGTTTCCGAAATGAAATTTAAAAAGTAATTTGGTGCTTGGTTTTCTTAAATCGCTGCGATCGCTACATGGAAACTAGGGATCCAAGGCCAAGGACAGTAAAAAATTTCAATAACCGAACCATGCATGTAGAATACTGCAACTTTGCAGGCTTTGGTTAAAGATCAGAAGTAGCTTGGCATGTCTTACACACTGATCTCAACTTTTAGTTACACTTTTTAAACAAATACAAAGAAAAAAATATGAAGCAGTGATAAAGACATTTTGGCACTACTTGTTTACACTTAAAGCAAGAAATAATAGTGAATTTTTAGGTGCTTTAATTTCTCCAAAATCAGAAAATAATTTTTCGACAAAATATTTTTAAAAGGTGCGGGTGATAATCAAAAGTATATAAGACAACGGAAAAGACACCGTGTGAATTTCGTTGCACATGCTTGATTAACAAACATTTGAGGCCATGATCATGGATTGTTCATTTTTTAGAAAACTAGATCAAATCCTTTTAAACATTGAAGCAATTAAAAGCAGTACGGGAGTCATTTGAGTACGTATTACCAAAGTTTTGACCGATCTTTCGACAGTGCACAGTTATTTTGAGACATGATTTTCGATAATTAAAACTGGCATTCAGGGTACAAAATATAATTGAAACAATTTCAACTTAAGTTTTGACAACGCAGAAATTATTTTTAAAAATACTTTTTCGCCGAACACAGTTCAAGGTTTCATAATTACATTCCTCTATCTTGATTTATTTTGCCTGTCAGCCCAAGATAATTTCCTCTGTGAAACCTAATATAATGCATCGATCAAATCGAAGCTTAAACATCCCCCCCCCCATTTGACCAGCTTTCATGCCCGCGGGGGCGGAGGTTCAGGCATGAACAAAACTGAAATACCTGATCGAACGATTCATAGTTCCCACAGTGAACTCACATGACATAAATCAAAGTATTTCTCAAACAAAATACTACATTTTAAATTGCCCAACCTTTTACACACGTACCTGTAATTCTAGGATGTACAAATTTGCAATAAATATTGTGATAAATACAGCTCGCTGTGACTGAATTCGAGTCTTGTTCTAAAATAACAGTGAATCATCGCATTGGCAGTTCGATTTTGCAAAGTTGCAAAAAAATGAGAAATCATTGCATTTTTTAAATTTCAGTCCCCGGGGGTGGGGGCATTTGATCACAAATCCATCATAAATAGTGATCAGCAATCTTGTCCTGGGGGTGGGGAATTTGATAATAAAAATTTCAAGTTCAAATGCCTGGGGGGATGTTTTTTAGCTTCGATTTGATCAATGCATAACACACCACAATTAATCTGTGACGTCCATGGAGTTAAAATTAAAAGTTCATAAATAATTTGCGGCCCATTTTACAATAGTGAATGAGCAGTTGTCTAAGTAAGTCACTGAATACATTTTTTTAAAGTAACAACTTTTTAGAACATGTAAAAATGGAAATACAACAGTAACTCAAACATCTACAGTACTTCAATACAAAACTGAAACCTGATTTTAAAAAGAAATGAATGAATACAAAATATGATAAAAGAGATAAAAATCTATAAAACGCTTTACGGTTTTCACGCTGTAAAAAAGTTAAAAAAATACATATATTTATGTTTCACCCTCTCTGGTGTAAGGCTTCATCAGAATGATCTAAAATATGAATAGTTGCGGGTAAGAGTGAGCAAAAAATTGAATTTGCACAAGAGATAAAAGAGTAAAAAAGCTATTGTTCTATTGTTAAAAGTAAGTAACAATAAAACAGTTAATCATGCGATGCGGTTATTCTTTAAGTAATTAATTGTTTCCAAGTAAAACTGAGTTTGTAAGAGTCATCTCTATTGAAATTATTTGGATGTTTTTGAATTTCAACAGCTTCTTTGATTATTCTCAGTAAATATTTTTGTGTTTTTGCAATTACTTGAGTTTTTTCAAAGTTTATGTTGTGACCAGGGTTAAGATGGATGTGTTCAGCAATGGTGGAGAGATGATGTTGGTTTGTTAGCATTAAAATGACAATAAGATTTATTAATTGTGATTATCATAATCACCATTAATATTTTTAGTCAATGATTTTCTAACCGTATGTAGGCAAAAATTAATATTGTGTGATTTGAAAGCTTGAGAACCAGTGGCTATGATTATAACACTATGGGATGTTCTTGTACCATTTTTTATTTAATTTCCTTGTTGACAATCCAAAGTACTGTAAATCTTTAGCCTGACATATTAAGACGCAGGTATATGAGGGCTATGAGGGTTTCTTGGTCACCCCTTGATTTGCTTTTTATGTTCCTGTTAACATATTTAATTTGTGGTTACCTGTCTGCAAAGCAGCTTTCTTTTAAATTACTATGTCGTATGAAGTGCCATAGTGGAGTGATATAGATTTTACGTATACTGTTAGGGCATGCTTAGTTCAAGAATAAGCATAAAATTACACATACAGTAAAACAATTATTAAATTACCTTTATTTCATTTTCAGTTTGATGTGACTACTTAATATCTTGAAGGTGGAGTTACAATATAAAGAACAGATGAATTAACAAGCCAAAGCAAATGCTTAAGATTACTGCACAATCATAATGTACATGTAACTTAAATCACACCAGATAAGTATGGCGATTCTTTTTTGAACAGAAGGATAGTTCACTAGGGCCTAACATAGACAAAACAACATATATGCAGAAACTTTTTTATGTACTATACCAGAAGCTCTGGTAAGCAACTAGCCCAGGGATTTGAAAAAGTGGCAGGAACTAGAGCTGGTTGCTTAGTATACGAGAATGGGCTCTTGTAAGCAACCAAAATTATAACCATTAGAGAGTGTAGGCACTTATATTACCAGAGCTTTGAACAAACGTAATTAGGATTTGTAGCGGAGCACCATACCTAAGAAAATATCGTATATCCATCAAGTTCAATTTTCAACGTCAGTGTCCATCCGTCCGTCCATACGTCCGTATGTACGACGTCCGTGTACAGGTGGGAACAGGAAAAGAATGCTTTTAGACACCAAATAAAATAAATTGTTTGCAACTAAGCAAAAGAACACTTTTTAGACACCAAATAAAATAAATTATAAGAAACTAAGTACCAAATGAATGAACAAAGTTTATTTTACCAAATGAATGAACAAAGTTTATTTTACTGAGTGAATGAACAAAGTTTATTTTATCGAGTGAATGAACAAAGTTTATTTTACCGAGTGAATGAACAAATTAAGTTTTGTTTTACTGAATGAATGAACAAAGTTTAGTTTACGAAATGAATGAACAAAGTTTATTTTATCGAGTGAATGAACAAAGTTTAGTTTACCGAGTGAATGGACAAAGTTTATTTTACCGGATGAATGAAAAAACTTTAGTTTACCGAGTGAATGAGCAAAGTTTAGTTTACCGGATCAATGAACAAAGTTTAGTTTACCGAGTGAATGAACAAAGTTTTAGTTTACCGAGTGAATGAACAAAGTTTAGTTTACCGAGTGAATGAACAAAGTTTAGTTTACCGAGTGAATGAACAAAGTTTAGTTTACGAACAGAGTTTAGTTTACCGAGTGAATGAACAAAGTTTAGTTTACTGGATGAATGAACAAAGTTTTAGTTTACCGAGTGAATGAACAAAGTTTAGTTTACCGGATGAATGAACAAAGTTTAGTTTACTGAGTGAATGAACAAAGTTTTAGTTTACCGAGTGAATGAACAAAGTTTTAGTTTACCGGATGAATGAACAAAGTTTAGTTTACGTCCGTCCGTACGTACGACGTCCGTGTACAGGTGGGAACAGCAAAAGAACGCTTTTAGACACCAAATAAAATAAATTGTTTCCAACTAAGCAAAAGAACGCTTTTAGACACCAAATAAAATAAATTGTTTGCAACTAAGCAAAAGAACGCTTTTAGACACCAAATAAAATAAGGTTAATGATACCTTCTTGGGAGCTCCGCTTTTAGGCAGTGTCTAAATCTATATATTAAGTTTGTATTAGGGCACAGTTTTAAAACAGAGTTTTACATTGGTGGTCGTAACTAGTGCTGGTCCTTTACAAGAGTGGCCACAGTGAGCTTTGACTGCATTTGTGTTTGTTAAAATATAATAAATGCCAGCTGATAACTTTGGAAATAACTGGCAAAGTAGTCATTCCATTTGTTTTGGTCATTTTTGTAGCATGAAACTATACCAGTAAGGTTATTGATCAATCTGAATTTTCTTGGATCAAAACAAATGTGCTTATTCCCAGGACCAGTTTCCATGTATATGGTCATTCAGTTTGGATTCTAAGATAAACATAATGATGGAGTGACCATTCAATGATCTGTAGTGTTTCACATTTAATTTTTTGGCACTGGTACTGGGTTTAAGCATTATGATTAGAAATTATATTGTCGTTTTGTGATTTTATTTGCAGCAAGTGATGGTGATATAAGAAGGGGCCAATCGACTCAGTCTTGTTTTAGAATGTAAATCTAATCATTGTTTTATGAATTAATAATATTCATTAAAAAATTACCCAATGCTGAAAGCCTAACACCAGTACTAGTGGAAATTACACATTGAAATTCTGGATTACACGTTGGTTGAAAGATAATGGGAAATTTTCTAAACCAATAATATCACATAAAATGACAAAAAATGTTTTCAGAAACTTTGACAAAAGTTTTTTAAGTGAGAATAAATGGCTGCATTAAGGTGGTCCACTACCTTTGAAAATGTATGAAAAAGTGGTTTTTAGGGATAGGCAGGGGGTATATTAAAACTGTTATTTCTCCCAAAATAAACACCAGGAGTCTGGGAATGGCATATAGGTATGATGTCACATAAAAGATATTCACGTGACAGTACTCACCATAATTCAATTAATTTCCTGAACGGCGGTTTCGGGTTTCAAAACACAAAAATATTGGGTTTTTTTTGTGTAATTCTGACCATTTGACGGTGCCGGAGCTCATCATAAAGGGCTAAGAAGGCTTAAACCTTGCCAATATCGAAGAAGTGTTTATTGGCACTGTGAATTTGGCAAAATTGTTGACACGATCAATTTGATCGGTTGACAATTTGTCATTCATGGAAAAGGGGCCAAATGTGCAAATGTGTCAGGTCTCCCATGCTGCTATCTGCATTTCCATAAGTTTCATCAACAGGTTAATGAATCTGGATGAGTGTTTTTGCAGAAAGC
Organism: Sphenopus marsupialis; assembly: GCA_027575005.1. Classification (NCBI taxonomy): domain Eukaryota; kingdom Metazoa; phylum Cnidaria; class Anthozoa; order Zoantharia; family Sphenopidae; genus Sphenopus; species Sphenopus marsupialis. The sequence continues at coordinate 1,629 of JAOBRF011090446.1, read as the reverse complement.
AAGCCTGGTTGGAGACTTATAAAAATATATAATTATTTTGGAGGGGGACTCTCCCGCGCGAGTGTTATTCGAGCTTCCCAGGATGCAATGCGGCAAAATTTGTGTTGCAAGAAGGCTTAAACAAAGTTGTCCGCCGAAAATGAACTGTTTGAGACTGGCTTTGTTATGTTTTTCGAAACAAATTGCACACGATTGAAGCAGAAGAATTGTTTGCTACGAGTTTTGAGTCGAATAAGGATTACAGTGGCAAGTAAAGATTTGAGAGAGCTCTGTTTGCAGGTAAAATTTGTGTTTTCGTTTTTTGAATTTTTCGAGCTACGTCACATTTTAATGAATATTTAGTCCCAGTATTGATAAAACAGATAAACTGGTTTACTTCATATTTTTTTCCCTTATTTTCATCTATCACAAATCCATCTGCACTAATATTTCTCAGAAAGAATGCAAAACTTGACATCAGGAATTTTTTAATTACACCAAGTAATTTTATACTTTTTAATTAATGCAAAATGTCATATTTGTAAACATTGCTCTCCTCTGAGATTTCAAATTAAACACTTAGATTATGCATCAAATGTGAGCCAGACAAAGCCTCTCAGGGACAAACCTAGGAAATGGCAGAATTTTTTGGTTTTAGTTTGCTTCACAGGCAATGTTTTTCGCAAAGCAGAAAACTCCATTTTTTGACATTTTTATTTTTCTGCACTAGCAGTTGTAAAGATATCAACAAGTTTGAGGTTTGTCCCCAAGATCCTCATTAGCAGTTTCTGTAAAAAATAGTTTCAGCCTGCCAAAAGATTTTATTTTCACCCTGTAATGTTTATAAATGGGAGCACTTTTAACACCCTTAACCAAGCTTTGTATGTTGCCATGGCAACAAGAGACTGCATTGTTCATTGTGTTGGTCTTATTTCATAAGGGGTAATTGCAAGGGAGTAGAAGTATTTTGAAAAACGTGAATTTAGAGAAAAAAATTTTGAAGGTAGTGGACCCCCTTAAATCAAGAAAGGTTTACTCTGGCCAATATTAATTTTCATGTTTATATTATGGACAAGTAATCATACAGTTTTTCTTGTTCAATTTAGCATTAATTTGAACTTGTGAGCAGGGTTCATACCGGTCCTTGAAAATCTTGGAAAAAAAGAAATTTAAAATCCAGCCCTGAAAAACCTGGAGAATTGATATCAGCCCTGGAAAGTCCTGGATAATTAGCTTATTTCTGACTCTAATTTTTCACGTTTTCAGTGTTGCCACAAATCCAGGCAAAAATTCACATCAGAAAAAGATTGCAAAAAATCCTTTGCATCGTTTCTTGCTCGTCTGTGTCCATTTGTTCTTTGAGAGACTAGCTCATCTGTGATCTTCTGTTCATTTAGAGACTGGGCCCCAAGCCACCCCTAAACAGTTTTGATGGTTCCCCTGAAGCTCTCAATCAATTTGATCTGTTGAGTTTAAAGAGTTTGTTTACTCTGACAATAAAATTGCAGGAAGTAGCAACATATACTGTATTTGCTTATTTGTTTTCTTTGATGTTACAATGATTTTTTTAGGTTTTAAGATCCTTGATTTTTGTTAATTTGGTCCTTGAAAGTCCTGGAAAAGTCCTGAAACTTTCTTTGACTAAAAGTG
>JAOBRF011079336.1:0-13400 GCA_027575005.1 Sphenopus marsupialis | reverse complement strand
GTTGCTTCCGTAGCCTAAACTTTCCTTTCTCTGCCTCTTCAGATTGAATGTTGAATTCCGGAGGCGAATATACTTTGTCTTCCCGGGTAATGGCCGTCTTCCTGCTTTTAGCTTCGTAGAGTGACTCATTGCTCTGCGAAACTTAAAGCCCCAATTAATTTTTTACAGAAAAATACAAGGACAAATAGACAAATTGACTCGCAGAAACATTAAAATTACTAAGAAATTTAGATACAAACGCAGGATGGAAACGATTTTTGTCAGGTTTCGATAAACGGTTTTTACTTTTAAATTTTCAACTGCGACAAAATGGCGTCCTCGCCTCGCAAACTTCACGGTTGACCGTAATTCTTTAATGGTTCTTTTACATTGGTTGGTTTACATTGAAAGAGAATCAAATCTTTTCTAAATGTAGTTGAAACTTCATTATTTGAAATTTATGTTTGGGTATCATTGCTGAAAAAGAATGAACGTCAGAAGTCTCAATAATTATGAATAACAATCAAAAACAAATGTTATGTTAGACAGCTAAATCAGCAATTTTTTTGTGTATAATAATTTTTGTCTTTGGAAAGCTAATACCCGGGGGATACTCCCTATATTGGTATGATAGGGATGCTCGTCGTATTTTTAGGGGTCAAAATCGACAATTTGGTATTTAGGGGTTTTGAGAGAAACATCAAATTTCTTTAGAAAAATGGTATTTTTAGGGGTGCAAAAATAAAACGAGCATATTTTTTCTTTGGTTTGGACGTGCCTTTTTAAAAATCTATGCTATGAGGTATTTTTTAGGTTAGAAAATTTTCACACCTTGGTATTTTTAGGGTGTTTTTTCAAATTTCCCGACGAGCTTCCTTATCCTTTTCACCCCAAAGTAGCCCCCCCCCCTCCCCCATCCAGAGCTAATATACAGCCAGAATAAAATTCTAATATTGTTTGTTAGATTTAACTTTTATCCAAATTATGGACCCGTTTGTTTTCTAGGAGAGAAGGCATTGTCTGAATGGTTTGATGTTAGTCCCACCGGCCAGAAACTATCACATTTGGGATGCACCATCGACATTCCAGAGGATGCCTTGGACTCTGAAGCAAAGCTGTGTTTAAGTATTCTGAAGACAGGCCCTCCAGACGTCATTTGTGTAACACCGATCCTTCACGTCGAAAGTGACCCCAAGTCCCTTTGCTTTAAAAAAAAGGTGACTGTTTCACTTCCAGTTTTTGCCTCTCCAGTGGATAAAGTCACGTCACCTCCTCTTACACTAATGTGCTTTCAAGAGGGACTTTGGAAACAAGTTGAAGACAAAAGACCTTGGTCTTCAGAAGCAAATTTTGAATTAACTCATTTTAGTGGTTGTTGTTGGTGGTAAAAAATGGAGAGGAGCGTTTCCAGAAATTCGTTGCATGTTACTTGTTTGGAAAGGAGGGTCCAGACAGTCTATTAGATCTGCGGATTTGTATGTGCAGCAACACAGACTCTGAAAGAAAGGTATGAAACTGTAAAATGTATTAGTTTGATAGAATATTTGGCCAAGAAATTAGTTCATCCATTATAGTTACTCATGCCGGTAGGCAAAGAGTCAAGGGTTTGAATCTATTTTTTTATTTTTAATTTTTGTGTCACGAATTTGTATGCACGCATGCGCAGTTGGTGTTTTCAACACGTGAGTTGAAATTCAAAACCAAATGGCAGAGAAAAATATTACAAGCGAAAAGATTTTTTTTTTGCGAATACAAACAGAATTTAAAGACTCTTATGATTTAAATTTCATCAAAACTTGGGCATTATGACATTCCTTATATCAAGTAACACTATTTGTTTGTGAGCAGCATTTTGTCTTTCATCTCGGGAGAAGTGTGTCGCTCTTCACGGTCATGGCATAGGACAAAGAAATATTGGATGTCTGACCAAGTCTGGAGGTTTCTGATCCGATGTATTGAGTCTTCAATTCATGTACAGGTTTTTACTATGGTAAATCAAAGACATAATTAGGCAATCAGTACTCAACAAAATCGGCACGAGTAAGGCTACTATGTGGCCTCTTGTTTAAACTGTACTACATATATGTTATTTACCGGCTGGGAGGTCCGTATAGTGAAAAACTGTGACTGAGTTCTTGAGGATTTGCCGATGAAAGTGTTTAAGGAAGAAGTAGAATTCTTTGAGTTGGACAAGAATATTATACAACAGATGCTTGAGAAGGAAGGCTACATCGAAGAGAAGGAAAGAATTTTACCGGAAAACTTTCTGCAGCGCCGAGTCTGGGAACTGTTTGAGCATCCAGACACCTCGAATTCTGCACAGATTCTTGCCGTATTTTCGGTGATAACAAGACCGAGGTCACAGCTTTTCATTATACGGACCGACCTTAAGCCGGTATATAACTAATTTATTTTTTTCCTCTCTCACTCTCAAATCATTTTTATTATATTATTATTGATATCAGCATTTTCCGCGGTATTCCACGAAAAAATTGCCGGAGATGTACGAAAATCTTTGTAATCACTTGAAACATTCGGAAATCTTCGGAAATGGTTTAAAATCGTTTTTGAGGCATTTTTACGATTCAGTTGAAATTTTTCGGAAAATCTTCGGAAATCTTCGGAAGTGTTCGGAAATCGTCGGAAATGCGTTTTAATGCAATTTTGCGATTTTGAAAACTTTCGGAAAATCTTCGGGCGTAACCGCGGGGGCAGAGATATGAAAATATGTACCGTGCTAAGAACCAATCAGATTGCAGGATTCATCATGTGCCCTCTTAGAAAAAAATAAATATATGTAACCTAAGAACTGTTGATCTTGCTGAAGCTCCAGAATAATAACAAACATAATAATTAACAAATATTAAATCTGTACAGTTTTGAAACAGAGAGAAAGATAAGGAAGGGCTACAGATACCTTTTTTTTTCAAACTTCGGTGCGTTTTCCAGCGCACAAAGTCTTGGAAGTCAGAAAAAAAAACATCAGCAGAAGTTAATATAACTGTTTTATACGAAAACCAAGAAGAGCTATTTCTTACTTCCGACTTCCAAATTCTGAAAATCATGTTTGCAATTTATTGGTAAATTCGAAGATATGGGCTGCGATTCACATACAGGAAAGCGTGCATTATTAAGATAAAAAAGTTTGGAATAAAATGTTTCTAACCCGTATACAAAAATATCATATAACTTCTGTGTGTCTTTATTAATTTTGTTTTTCATCCAAGTTATTTCCGACTTCCGACTCTGGTTTCACAAATAGTTAAATCACAAGGTGTGGTAACGTCATCGCGAGAGGCAAAAGTTATAACAGTGTTCACTTCTTTCGATAGCAGTTCCTATTCTTTTTGCATTTGTACGGAAACTTCTTACTGCTTACCAACAATTGCCCACCTTTGGGCAGCAGCAATGAAAATAAGTTTTATAAAGATAAAAGATAATATAGACTGCCTGTAGAAACTAGAAATATCACAAATACACCCTTTTCACGCCAGTGTGACATTGTAAAATATTCCATTATTCGGAAAACGGAATTTGCCATTGTTGTATCCCACTGGAGTGCCTGTGCTCCTCACGAGCTGGCGCGGTGGCTCAGCTCTCCCACAACATTGAACGTTTATTATAGTTTACTCTCCGATCCTTCTGTCTCAATTCGTGCGTTGAGGAGGAACACAACAACTGGCGACGAGGACAACAGGTAAGTCAGATAAAGTAGACAAATGGTTACAAATATTGAAATATTTTGCAGCATTTTGAATTCATTTTGTATCTGCTTCTGTCTCGTTGAACATGGCGACCACCAGAACTATTGGTTGCTTACAACCATTTAATGAAAGAGAGGCTTGAGACTTTCACATCAAATGTCGAACAATTAAAGAAAAACGAGGGCAGCCTTGCTAAGTCTAATCGGTCCGAAGACATACAAATTATTTAGAAGACTTACATCTCCGCAAAAACCTAAAGATATATCGCACGATCAAATTGCTGAAATCCTGGAAGGAAGGAAGGAAGGAAGGAAGGAAGCTTTTCGAGACCATTTTGTCTGTGGTTTAGCAAACGAATCAATACAAAAGAAACTATGTGAGTGCGACATGACCATAGACAAAGCACTCAATATCGCAAAATTATGGAACAATATGCCAGTGCGATTCATCAAACCCCAGACCCCCAGTCAACCATCTGGACTTCATGCCAGCAACCACCGGTTTTCAAACTTGACAAAGCACTTAATATCGCAGAAACCTGCAGTTTTTACAAATGTGGGCACATTTTGAGCGTATGCATGTCCACCCCCCACCGGAAAGTATTCGTTAACCAAAGGCCAAAACTGTTGTCTCAATTAAGAAGAGCTGGAGGAGAAAGGAGACAACGTAAATATTCCCTGTGTGCACATCTTCAAATGCGAAAATAACACCAACCCTCCAATCATTATAAAAGTTAATACTTAGGGAACACCTGAAGCTCGACACAGGCTCCTCCATGGAGCTCGACACAGGCTCCTCCATATCTGTCACACCTCTCAGTAACTTTGAGAGCTCATGCAAACACCTGAAGTTACAACCAACAAAGGCCAAGCTGCGCACGTAAGGCGACAAAACCATCACCCCTGTCGGAACAGTTATTGCCAATTTGAGTCACAATGGAGAGTGCCACGATGCACGAATGTACGTAATGGACGGACTGAGAGTCACACTGTTTGGGCGCTCATGGTTGCAGCTGTTTAAGCTTGACTGGCAAAGCATCAAACTGATACAGACCAATGCCAAGGTTAGAGAGCTAACCAACCTAGTTAAAAAACATAATGTTTTCAGTGACAAATTAGGGTGTCTCAAAGGGTACTCTGCTCAATTACACGTTCGAGACAGGACAACTACCATTCATAAAAAGCATCGCACAGTTCCATTCGCCATCTGTTCTAAGTTTGAACTGAGTTAGACAAGTTAGTAAAAGAAGGAATTATCTCACCTGTTCCCAACAGTGGATGGGCAACGCCAGTAAAGGTAAAAAAGGTAAAGAGGCTTTATTTAACGAGGGTAACACGTGACAGTATATATATATATATATAACTGATAAACTTGTGGCCCTCGGTGCGCACTTTACCCCCCTTCCTCTGTCAGTGCTCCGTTTTACGGTATTTAAAGCTCAAACTACACGGATGAGAGGAAAGTCGGAAAAGGCGTTGGAGTCACTGAGAGTCGAACTGGGGACCTCCAGCACAGAAGGCAGCGCACTTACCAACTGTGCTACGCCTGCTCCTTGTACTCGAGATAAAGAAGTCAGGCGTTCTGCTCCGTGGTGACTTTAAGGTCACTACCAACCTTGAACTGATAGCCAACACTTATCTCTTATCTACCATTGATGAACTCCGAGAAAAGATGAATATGGAACTTTGTTCTCAAAGCTAGATCTAACAAAAGCCTACTCCCAAGTACTGCTACATGATTCCTCAAAACAGTATGCCATTCTAACAAATCACAGGGGATTGTACACTTACAATCGCCTTCCGTTTGGAATTGTTTCATCAGCTGCAATATTCGAGAGACAAATGGATCACATCTTCAAAGACCTCCCAAACCTCTCAGAAGTCCAACTCCTTTGCAGTAATGTCACAGAAAAGAAGTCAAATGGTCATGGACAGCAGAATGTCAAGCAGCGTTCGAAAATGCCAAGTTAACTGTGGACAATGTTCTTGTCGCATACAACCCAGACATGCCTCTGATTCTAGACTGATGCATGCAAATATGGTCTAGGTATTATGTCCCACCGCAATTCAAATGACTCAGAACATCCCATCGCTTTCGACTCAACGACCTTGAGCAACAGTGAAAGAAACTTTGCACAGATCGACAAAGAATCCCTCTCCATAATATTCGGTAAAACAAGATTTCACTTCTATTTGTATGACCGACACTTCACACTCCGCACTGACCATCAGCCACTCAGGACCATTTTGGGCCCCAAGAGAGGAATATCTCCCATAGCTGCCATGCGGATGCAACGATTGGGCCGCCAAGCTAGCAGCATACTCATACAATATCTAGTACTGATCATCCCAGGACCATGCCATTGCAGATTGCTTATCACGGGTGCCCCAACGAATCACCCACAATGAATTCCACATCGACTATGTGGAGATACACCAATTAGAACAACTAAAACCCCTCCCGGTCACCGCTGACTGTTTGAAGCTACACACAACCGCTAATACCCTCTTACTTCAGTTGATTTCCACACACAGGCACTACCGACAGCATCGAATCTTATTTTGCGTGTGCCTCAGAACCATCCATTTATGAGGGATGCATCATGCGCGATCATTGAGTGGTGATCCCCGAGGCCCTCAGACTTCGTGTCCTCAAAGAGCTTTATGACGGTCACCTAGGTGTTGTGAAAATGAAATTGACCTCGGAAAAGTTTGTTAAAATTCTCAAGCAGGTGAAAACCCTCCACTGTTCGGGTTTTCACTGATTTGCTCTTGAATTCTTCCAAATATTCGCCTCGGTTTTCACCAGGTTATCATGGCACAGAGAACATATTTTATTTCTTAAATAGTACCAATTAAACAACTAGAAAAAGCTAAATCCTTTTACGAGCCTGGTGGCCCATTGGAGCCGGTGCTTATCCTCCGGTTATTGTGATGTTAAGCGGATGAGAGTCGTTGACTCCCCTGGACGGTACACTAATCCATCGCAGGTTACCTCCCAGCAGAAGCTGGTACTCATTTTACCGACCTCGGGAGGATGGAAAGCTGATTTAACTTTGGCGGAAAAGCAGGTCAAGAAGGTCAACTGAACAACTAAGCACCCACAAGTTGCATTTTATTAAACTTTATCCATAATTCTACAGCTAACATCAGTTTACGGGCATAGTCTGCCTTTTCTGGTGACTGATTGGCCATAAATTACAACTACCGATGAAGCATCGCCCACAGAATTCTGATTTGTTCATGATACAGCGGTTTAGTTTAATTTAGTGCCAAATGGCGTAGTATTTTGTAGATGTGCATGCAATAGGAAGGAAAACTAGGGAAATAGTGAAACAGTTTCCTATTTTCTTTGTTTTCCTTTCCTTTCCCTTCATTTTATTTATTTTCCATCCAATTCTTAGTCAATTCAGGCTGCCAGAATTTCTTAAGTACTTGTGCTGTATTTATAAAGTAATTTAAAGTGATTTGTTCCTTAGATAACTGACTCGCCAGCGAACAAAATTTGCGATTCTATATTACATTCGTATGTTTCAACATTCTCTTTAGTTGCTCAAGATATAGCTGAAATAGGAACCTGTGTTACATAGACGCCAAAGTGCCTGTTTGATTCAATTGGCGTAGCGAAAAGCAACAAACACACATAGTTAAACCGTTTTAAACTTTTTCGGCCCGGTTTCTCAAAACCTGATTAGTGCTAACCCAGGGTTAAGTTTTTAATCCATGTTCCTATTTCCTATTTTCTAAAGCTTGCTTAGGGCTGGAATTTTGGGGTTGACATGTTTGTTTTACTGGTAAATCTGGACAGTATTTTGTAAGCATCACAAAGCTTTACTTATGAAAAGATTGCGTGCTGATTGAATTCGGTCTTAATTCAGGGTTATGTTAACCAGGGTTTTGAGGAACCGGGCCCTGGTCATACCACAGCACCTCTAACTTAGTGAATTGCAAGCCTGCAGTGTGAGAAGTAGAAACTTTAACAAAATAACATTATAACACTTTAATTATTTTTTGATAAGATTTTTTTTCTCATGGAAACGTGCATGAGTTGGTTTACAGACGTCGTCTCGCTTGGAGTAAAAACACAGATTATACGTTGTCCTCTTGAAGCCTGAAACATGAAGTCGAAAGTCAGAGGTTGAAAAAATATTCGGGAGACGGAAAATGCCCTTCTCGGCTTTCGTAGTTTTGCATAACGCAGCTATGTTTTAAAACATTTCCATTTAATATATATTTTTGTATAATACTTTATTAAACATTGCATCTGTTTTTAGTTGGGTTAATTTTAAAACCGTACTTTTTTTTATCCGCCAGTTTATAACCCCAGTTGAACTTTAGGTTGCTGACAGTTAACGATGTTGGTTTTTTCATGTTTTCAAAAAAATGCGCAGAAAATTTGACAATTTGACAATTTAAATTATCCATTATATTAGACCATTATTTGTCCGCTCTCTCTTCTCTAAACCCTCTTCCTGCTCATGTTTATAGTTATAAACCTCTTCCAAGTAAGCAGTTTATTTTTAAACAGCGGCTTGAGGAAGATTACAGAGATTTCGATAAAATGGATGGTGGTCAGAGTCTGGCTGTTTACCAAGGCTGTGAAGTAACACTACACAGTTCTGTCGAAACATTGGGAGAAGCTGCCACTTCAGCTAAAGTAGAACCTCCACAACAGGTATGTTACTCTTCAAAATTTCTTTCAACTTGGACTGGTTTATTGAAAACGAAAGAGTTAGAATAACTAGGAATCAGTCACGACAAAAAATGATCATAAATGTAAGTGAAAATGCCATGAAAAGAATTGTTGCTCATTTTGGTAAAGTGTTCATAATAAAGTACAGTTGTTTGTCTCACAACAGTCTTTTGTGATACGTGTTACAATGTTTCAATTGCATACTGCAAGTTTTCATCAAGTGAATGAGGTTGTCTAGTTTGGCCATACTTATTGTGGAATAACATAACTAAGATAATAAAAACCTTTTAGAGGACTTTCTCTTTTATAGGATTTATTTTAACTGATGCTTCCGATTCAAAAATTACACTGTAACAGTTAATTAAAAACAAATGTGAATATAAAACAGAAAATCCTTCAGAAGATCTTTAAATGATTTTCAGTCTAAATTTAATTGAAAGAATAAAAACTGTCATATTTTTCCAGATTTGTCCGGCAAGCAACTTAGATGATAGCCAGCTCAGGCATGTGGGTCATTTTCTGGCTTGGAAGGATCCTCCAATTCCTAGAGGAACAGCTGTTGTATTTAAAGCAGAGAATGGTCTACCTGATTTTTTCTATTCATCAGCAAAGCTCCTTCATTACCTGAAGGTAAACAGTTAATGCTTAAATTCAGAGATCTATAAGAACCCTGAATTAGGTAGTAGTTATCATTTTTAAACCAGCGTTGGATGTTTAATACTATTAATGCGAGGAGTTAATTCTAAATCCGGTAAAAAATCTCTATGTTGTAAAACGTCTGGGAAAGTAGGAAAATAAACAAAAAAAGATGACTGACAAAAACTTTGTTAAGTAAGAAAATTAGCCGGACACAAAACGGCACAGGTGATATTTTTAACGTTAATAAGACCTACAAGGTGTTTTTGCCCTTGATCTGGGAACAACGAAAGTAACTTAGTTAATCGAAATCCAGTAGTTACTTTCTTACAGTCATATTTTGAAACGTTTGTTACGTATAATTAACACGCTGTTGAGTTCTAACAACAACAACAACAACAATAGCAATAATAATAATAATAATAATAGAAAAATAGATAAAGAGCAGCAGACGTGCTCAATTTAAACCAAGCCAATTAAAAAATAAAAAAATACAATTAAAGATAACCCCCAATATAATACAATGTTTATAAATATAAATTAAAATCTTAATTATTAAAAAGGCATCTATTCATAAATATGGATTTAATTCTATTCGTACGTACTCTTGGGAGGATATAATTTATGCACTCGGTTTCTAAGTTTCCTAGTTTACTGAGGAGGTAAAAAGTCGCTCAAGGCAGTGTCTGAGGTGGTGATCCTATGCCACATTTTCATATCCTTATCACGTAAAATTTCAGTTATGCTGTATTCCTTGGAACAATACCCGGACTTAAAAGATCTAACAAATAGTTTTTCTATCCTACTAAGGTATTTGTTATAGAAGGCACAACCCCACACCTCAAATAAAAAAATATAGATATTAAACTTTGAAACAACAAATTTAAATCACTGATGGAATACTTATAGAATTTACATATTCTCATTATGTGTTATCTACCACTAGCTACGCTTAGTAAATACTCAAATTGAGTATCCCAACAAATAGGGTTTTCCTCCAGTGTGATATCAGCTTATCTGTGCGAGTGATTAGGTCAAGAGGCTGAGGAGGTACCTTAGTGGTCTTTCATCTTAGGAGTAATTCCCAGGTCTTTTCTCTTAGAAGTAGTTCCCTTCCCAGGTCCTCTTAGGAGTAGTTTTCAGGTCTTTTTGAAGTTAACCTTCATCTTATTCTCCTCTGACCATTTAATAAACGATTTTCCTCTGACCACTTAATAAACGGTTGTCAACGATAGTCCAACATTTAATAAACAATTGTAAACGATAATCCAAGAAAACATATATGTTTTGTTAAAAAGTTGGGGACTGGCAGGTCTCCATTTGATACACAAAGTATCGGTGGTTTAAGCGAATATTGAATACTGACCAAAAGGACAAATTCTTTTAACACTAATGAAACGTTTGGAATCTACAATACAGACATTGCACAAAGATTTGGCATTTCACGCAGCGCTGTATCAACAATTTTCAACACATGGGTCAAAATTTTGGCTAGTGAACTGAAATGCCTAATATACAATCCTAGCAAGCAAGTTGCAAAGAAAACATTGCTAAAGAAGTTAAAAAAAAACCAGGATACTGCGAGGTGCGCCATATAATAGACTGCACTGAAATTTATTTAGAGATCCCAAGCGACCCTGTAATCAGAGCATCAACATGGTCTGATTACAAGCACCATAACACTGCAAAAATTCTAGTTTCAATCACACCAAATGGGGCAGGGTTCGTATGGGTCATGGAAATCCTGGAAAGTCATGGAATTTAGAATTTTATTTTCCAGGCCTGGAAGGTCATGGAACTTCGATTAGGGTCATGGAATCGAAAGTCATGGAAAATTGGTACAATTTGGATAGTATTGTACAAAAGCAAGATGAAAAATAAAGAAAACCAGTTCCTTGCACAAAATTACACACCGTTTCCTGATTATATTATTCCTTGTTTACTGTACGATACCACGAAGCAAGAACACGCATTGAGCATCGCACAGAACAGGTCTTTCACGGCAGTGACCTGGGATCGAGTCCAAGCATTGCCGTGTGACCAGGTCTGCCATGAGGCGACGTGCTTGAGCAGCTGGGCGAAATCGCTCGCGGCGCAGTTCTGTTTACCATGCACCATTACAGGAATTTATTTATTATTATAATTTGAATTTCTTTGGTTAACTTGTCAAGTATAATGCCGGGAAAATGCAAATTTCAAGAGGCTTGGCTAACAGATCCACAATACTCAAAATGGATTGGACGAGGAAGTTCTGTTAATGAAACGAAATGCAAAGCTTGTAAGAAAAGTTTTGACGTGCAGAACATGGGAGAGGCGGCATTGAAATCGAAAATGCAATATCAATATCCATTTATGACATCTTGAGTTGATCATAGTAACGCTGCTACGTCTCAAGGTAACATCTGTTTCCTTTCTTCGATCTGGTTAACATGCCTCGAGGAGAGTAAATTGAGAGCAGTTTTGATAGATGGAAACAACAGTTGAACGGCACTAAGTCATGGACAATCATTAAAAGTCATGGAAAAAGTCATGGAAAGTCATGGAATTTCAGAAAGTCAAAAGCGTACGAACCCCGGGCCTTCAACTTCATCTCAGAGGCATGGGTTTGGCGCACCTCAGATGTCCATTTGACAAGGGAATCAGAGTTTATTCTTGTACTAGTTTCAGGGCTGGTGGAAGACAATTACTATAAAACCAGGTTAGATTTTCTTCAAGCCTACACCAGTATGTAGCATTAAATCTGATTGTTTCCAAGTGATAGCCCTTTTGTTTGTATACAAAGAAAAGGCACAATGGCCTCTTTGTTATGGCCGTCTCACCCTGGACCTGTACAAAGTACTGATGCTGCTGTTTTAAAGCTACTTTTCCATTACACATATATAAGTATGACAGATTATGTGCTGAGGGAATTTCATTGGCAATGCTAAAAGGGTTCTTAATCTCTATTACTCTTTCCCCACAGCAAGAGCTCTCTATCAGTAAGTCTGAGAATGTTCTCACATTCTTTATACGTAACATCCTTGTGATGTGTTTTGAAGTATTTGATGAGTTCCGCAACTGCAATGGGCTCCATATCTCTGCCATTTGTCAGAGCTGGTAAATTTGTAGATGGTTTAGCTTTTGCCAGTAAGCTATCAACAAGTTTACCAGCACTATTTTCGTCACTGGCCTTCATTGATTCTACTTTAGTGAATACTCTGTAAAAGTTTGAGGATGTTATTCTGCCCCAGTTATTCTTTGCTGGTGCCAGGCCCTATTATTAGCCTGGCCAACAGTTATTTTCTCTATAGCATCAATTTCATCACTGGAGAGTATGTAACTTTCTCTAGGAGTAGATATTGGCTGCAGTGGCTCTGGTGTGCATTCAGCTTAACCCATCAACACAATTTTTTCTACTGGCTGAAAGAGGTTATGCCTGCTGTCTACAGTTGGTCTATTGGGTTTTAAAGAAAACAAAATCAAAGCTGATCAAATCAAGAGGTAATCATAGGCTCAGGGGTTGCTACATTTTGTGGTAATAGTACAAGAACACAATTTTGATGCTGCATGAATCAAATTCAGCCTTGTTTGCGAAATAGTTAAGGTTATTTATTTTTGTCTATCTAATAGCAGTGATTCCTTTATTGTATGTTTACCATATTTGAGTTACCTTTAGTTAGTTTTGACGACTTCCAATTTATATCAGCAAATTTTGTTGGCTTAATAAATGTACACGCTGTCTTGATGTGCAAGCTGGGTTGGTCATTCCACTCCTCAGCAGCCTCGACTCTAAACAGCAAAGCTGTGATGTGAATACAAGTGCTGCTCATTTTGAAAATATAAAAAAGGAATGAAAATAATTATGTAGCATCTAAAAATTTGTAGGGAGCCTCAAGAATCATTGTCTACTCTTTGTTTTATGCAATTCATCTTCCTGTTCAATAATTACTAAATTAGACCTCAAGTCTAAATGAGCTATGTGATAAATGCACCACAGGGCCAAAGGCTAATACCTCGGAACGATGAAAATTCTAATTGTTTCAGTATAGACCAACAAGTTAATCTGTTTTGTGAGTGTGACTATCATTATTTTGAGTTGAAAAAAAATAATGCAAGAAAGCAAGTGGTTTTGCCAGGCATGGTCTATTATTAATAGGACATTAGATGCTGACTCAATTAGAATGAAGGACTTCTAATAGACCAGTAGGGTTTGACTCTACAAGCTCCCTTTCATCTATCTTGGTAATACAAATAAATGATAAATATTAATGTTGTTTTCGAATAAAAAGTAAATATCCACCACTATTTACTTTTTAGCATTCATGCGTGAAAAAAGAAGAAGGCAAAATTCTCAAAAAAAAACAAGAAGGAACTCCCTAAAACTACAAAAAAAGACTCAAAATATAATGT